>BMAW01061781.1:119913-232881 GCA_019974015.1 Nephila pilipes
CTTTATTTTTTTGTGTGTGTGTGTGTGTGTGTGTGTGTGTGTGTGTGCATATATATGTGTATATATATGTCATAAAAACTTTAGGTAGTAATATTATCTTACCTAGATAATATGTAGGTAATACCTATTCAATATAAAACTGAAATAAAAGAAAGTTTTTATATTCTCAGTTCTTGTTTATCTATAAACTGAAAAGTAATCCTTATTTTAATTGTAATATATTGGTCTTTCTTGATAAATTTTGTTTGTATTTAAATCATATGTAATGTCTCTCATTTACTTTTGACTCAGTGTTATAATAAAATATTTTATGACGCTTTTTTTCCTTTTTCAGGATGATTTCTAATTTTAAAATTATTCAGGAGATTTTATTAATGAAACTGGCAGTATGATGTATTTTCTTCATAATGTATGAATATGAAGTATTTCCTTCAGTTTCATTTTCTAAAAAAAAGGGCAGTTCCTAAATATTAAAAAATAAATAGAAGTAAAACAAGGAAAAAATGTTTCTTTTAATTTTGCTTTCCTTCTATTATTTTTTTTCTCTTAGTGTTTTATTTTTTTTCCGAACACATAAATTTTGATGCAGACTGTATTATGATTTCTTTGATATCTTGAGAATGTACAAAATCTATCGCTAAAAGAATGACGCAAAAAAAATTTACGATTCTTTTCCAATTGCGATATCATAAATATGAGTATAAATAAATCACATCTTACGAACGTTTCATCAAATGTTTGTCTTGAATGACGGTTTCAGGTATTTAAAAAGGTATAGAAAGAATTCCCCTCAAAAATAATTTTTTTGCAAAATTCCAACTGATTAAGATGAACAAATATAAAAAAATCCCTAGTAATAATAAATTTAAAAAAAATAATTATTACAAACAAAAATAAAATTCACAGAAGATATATAATTGACTCATTTAAAATAATCTTGCATGGTTTCGACATATTAACAGAATGGGAAATGAAATGAAATACACACACAGACACACACACACATATATATATATATATACGGCAAATAGCTTTAAAAAGTTCTGCATTAAAATATATTAATTATTTAGATATAATGAAGTCAACATAGATTTGATAATATAAGCAGATACATATACCAGTAAACTTCCTTCTTTGCACAAGTTCCAGAAAGGATAAGTAATTGGACAGAAATATCAAGATGTAATCACAGAAAATTCAAGACATTCCAAAAATATATACAGATCCAACAATTCTTATTTCATTGCAAGACCAACGTCAAACAAAAATTGTTTTATCAATTTTTTGAAAGTAAAAGCGTACATCAAATTGAATAACTAAGAGAATCTCCCAACTTGAGACCGATTGAAAATTTAAAGGAAAAATCTCGACTCAACGTTTCACAGCTAAATTCTTCTCCTAGAGGAAGAAATATTTTGAAAATCATTTTGATGTTGAAGTAAAAAATAGTTCAGCAATTGCATTTTCTTGAAAATTCCATTGATGGAAAATTTTAAAATAGTGTTGCACGTGTTAAATGAAATTCAGAGTTCCAGTCTAATGCTACAACTCTGCTATATATTACTTTGTAAAATTTTCTTGTCAGGTTTATATCAAAATCATATTTTTTTTTAAAAAAAATTTACACCCTTTAGTTTTATCTTAATGTTTTTATAAAGTATGATGCTATTTATCACTCACCAAAATATTTCACTCATTTGTATAGGCGTTGAATAAAATATTTTTGTATTGAACTTTTTTTAAGAAAATTAAGACTTTTTGTTCTGGTTTAGGACACATTCAGTTGTGTAATTATTGCGCAGTTATTTATTACGTTATGAAATGTTTTTCAGAAAACATTGTAAATCCTTTACATATATTAATTTTTTCTGTAAGAAAGGTTCAGAAAATCTTTCAAAAGATTTATTACATCAGGAACTTACAGTAAAATATTTAAGATTAAGTAATACATAAGTTAAATGATATAGAAGTCGTGATCCAATTGCTAATTTAATTTCAAAGATATGAAAAGAAAAGTTTGAGATTGTAAACAGAACTTCAATTCCCTCAACTGTTGAAGCATTGCATTGTTGCTAAATGTAAGTTGTATATATCATTAATTGCAAAACACTGCAAATTTTAAGTGCTGGATTATATGTTTTATGTAAAATAAATATTTATCTCGAAGAATATCTTAAAATACTCCACACATGATCTTCCTTCAATTCTTTTTAAATCACTCGTTTTAAGAAAAACTCAAGTATTCGAAGAAAGAAATACTAAGTAAAGATGGAGGGGAGAAAGCAACCTGTTCATTTGAACCTGTAGTTTTTATGAAGAATAGAAATACCTGGTTCTCGACTTTCGCACAAACCTGTCCCTAGTGTTAATCTTTTCAATGAGTTGAAATAAGTTCTTTCCTCGTCAAGCAGGCTCATCTGAATTTTTCACTTGATAATATGTTGATCTGTTCTTGTCGTCTCTCATCTTTTCACCTATTCAACTCTTTGCATTGCAATCTATTCATCTGTTCTTTGCACATAGTAATATATTAATTTTTTCTTTCCACGTCGTGATCGGTTCATTTGTTCTTTAGGGGCTTATTTTTCTCTTTCGCTCTATCATTGATGCACCATCGAATCTGTGTTTTTGAGAGATATTAACAAAACGAATTGAATGTTTGTATATTAACGTCGTACTTAAAAGCATTTGGAGCGTAATAGTGATTGATCTTGGAATTTTGAGTCTCTGTCAAATGATGATGACAACTATTGAGCTGTAGTCTCCCTTCTCCAAACTTCGACATCATGGTTTGGAAGAACTCGAGCTTCAACAGATTTAAAGTTCTCAGCTCCGTTACACGGTTGGTTTTTAAAGCATCAGGACTGGAGCTCATGACTTGATGGAGACATCGTTGGATTCAAGCTCACGACCAAGACCATTAGGTTACCGGGGCCTTAACAAATCCAAAGTAGATGCAACAATTTCAAAAAACTGATAAGTTATTTACCACATACTAATATCTTTTACACTGCTGAGTAAGAATTTTAAAACACACTTTGTGCTATCGGAGCAAATCAGTAATATTCAGTGGACGAAAATAAAATTTTATTAAAATAGTGTTTTAATAGCTATTATATGTTATAAATAATGTAATGATTGTGATATTAATATTAAATTATACATATATATATATATATATATATGTGTGTGTGTGTGCGCGCTTGTGCGAGTGTCTTTTAAGTTACATGTTGACTTTATTAAATGTATTACAAAACAAAAGCTCGATATTAACCCAAGAAATGTTGCTCGATACGACTGTATTAAATTCTGAACACGAATTATTCATGCAATAAAAATAATTCTTTAATGAAAAAACAAAATTATGAAAATACTTATATTTATTTTTAAAGAAATTTTTATTTATATGTATATTACACATGTTTATGAATGAGATTAAATTATATACACTTATTTTCGTTCGGATATTTTTCTAACGAAGTACGAATTTCAAAATAACAGTTGATCAAAAGAACAGGTTAAGAATACCAGTTGTTTTAAAAAGAACAGGTAAGAGAATGAACTGTTCATCCTAATAAAACAATTATTTTACCCATACATTAAAGAGAATAAATTTATTTCGGAATAAGAAATTATTCTAGCTATACTAATCGGTACTGAAATTAAAAAATAAAATCAATTTAGAATATCTTATTTACATATTTAATCAATGGCTTGATTTTAAATTATTTAATTCTCAAGCTAATTTGGTAGAATTCATTTAAAAGCAGTATATGAAGCAGTATATTCGTTCTGCTTTAATCTATTTGCTAAGAACAGTAGTGTGTGTGTGTGCGTGTGTTAAAACTATTGTTTAAGATCTGATCAAGATTTATTTATTTTATTCTAAATACTCTCATTTGGAATACCCATGCAATAATCGAAGTACAGTAGGTAATAAAAAATATAAGAGATAAAAAGAATTATATTTTCAATTACTCAGTTTTCGCAAATGAAATTATTTCAAGATAGCAGAATCTGTTAGCAATTTGTACAGTAAAAGCACAGTGGGAAAAAATGGCTTTCTCCTACGGTGAATTAAATTAGTATTCATGGGAGAGAGCTTTGTAGAATGTTCGCAGGAACAATAGACTTTGTGCAGAACAAATCCTGTCTGCGACAAAAGTACCATCGATTTCATAATTTATTCGAAGTCGATGCAGAAAACAAGAAAATTAGATTTTATTTAGACAGTCTATTAGAATAGGAAAAGAAGGAATAATTCGAATATATCAGTATGAGATTCCATTTCTAAGGAGAAATATAAAGCGCAGCTGTTTTATTTTTTTCCCTTGAGGAAAAATGCTTAAGAATACTTAAGTGGGAAAAAAGCTATCTTACGGAAAATGAAACAAAGTATTTTTCCTTCAAAGGTGACATTAAATAAAGAATACAATTATTATAATAAATACAATTTACATAAAAAAGAGCATAATAAGTGAACTCTTTCTCAAGACGCATTTCATCTCTTTAGTTAACTATATGAACTATATTTTCATAGTTATCTGAATACTTTCAGCTTCGAATTACGATAGGTTTCCTTTTCACATGCGTGAAGAATTAATTTTAATATGATCTCCGGAAAAAAATGTCATATAAAATATTATTCTATAACAGCAATATAATTTATTGAGTACATTATAAATAGCATAAAGTAAGTTTTGAAAAATATAATTATAACATTACTGATTAGGAAATATAGTTATTAATAATTATTATAATTAGTAAAAAACATCAAAAAGATCATACATTCTTTTGTGTTTCTCCAGAAAAATTGTTTCAATTATTAATTCAAGGTAAATACTTTATTTAAGTCGATTAAGAAACCATCACAGTATTTTTAAACATTTTAAGGTACACATTAATAAAAAGAATACTTAAGCGAGTGAAACATTTTTTTTTAAAAAAAGAGGGTCAATTTCATATCATATTCTTGATACGAATATTTTGTCTGTACGTAGAAAAATAAATTTAAGCGTTAAAAATTATGTAAATCAAATTATTTCAAGGTAGGAACAAAAGTAGTCCGATGCTGCTCGAATTAAATATTTATGTGTGTTAAATTAACCATAACAACGAAATAAATATTTATCTATTACTATCCCATACACAAATTACTATAAAATCCTAGAGTTCCTTAAAAAAATATAAAACCGTATTTGTAACGTTTAGATCTTAAAATAGGTAATAGTCTGTAACATTTTAACAAAGGTGGCATTAAAATAATCCAAATGAAAGATAATTTTTCAAAGAATTTAAAGAGTTAGCATTTTAAAAAAAATTTAAAAAACAACGTATGTAAATGAATTTCTTATTTAAAAAAAATTGTTTCATGCTTGTGAAAAATTAAATTCGTATAAAAACTATTTCCTAAAATTTCTCCATCCGTAAAAATATAGAAAATAATTAATGTGAATAAAATGCAAAATAATTTCAAAGCTAGATGTTGATCTTAACTTAAAATAATTACTCCAAACAACATAAAATATGCAAATATGATTATAAGAATATAAAATTTTCATCGATAGTGTAGAAAACAAAATTGTTTTTCAAATCATGTTATAGTAAGACAGAAAGCATTAACGAAATCATTATTATTATTATTGTTAATAATATTACTTTGAAAATTTCAGTTTGCGACTGGTGAAAGAAATAGCTTGATTATATAAGCACTAAAACATAAGTTTGTATTGAAATACGGGGGGAGACAAAATGATCAGCTGGCAGTTGACAAGCAAATATAATTATATAAATACCATTCATTCTTCAATAATGTGTTTAACTGTAAAAAAAAAGTTTAATTTAACGAACTCAAATTTTTTTATTAATACATTAAATCTAACAGTGTTTATATATGGTATTTTAAAGCAACATTATTTATTGGATTTTCAAGACAATGTGATCACAAATAATTTTTGTAGCCTTCTTTATAATTTTATCAAAACATTTGTTGAAATATCATTCGTATTAACAAGACACATTTCATTTCATATAACTGATACACTGTAAGACCTTGAAAATACAAGTTCTACACAAAATTTAATTTTTAAATCATTAACCTGATATCCGCATTACGTGTATAAAATTAAATATACATGTATAACATGCGTAATATTAAATTGTAATAAAACATTTTCTTATGCAATAAATTACATCATTATACATTAATATTCCAATAGAATAAAATATTTAATAGAGTGAAAAAAACAACCATATTTCAAGAATTTTCATTGCAATTTAGTACAGTTCATTTACTTAAAAAAAAGTGATGTCATATATACGCTCATTGAAATTAATTCAAAATTAAAACATTTGTCTATCAACAATTTTTCAATCACTTGATACTTATAACGAATATTATTTATCAAATATGAAATAAACAAAATAGATTTTTAAAGTAATCCAAAAAAACGAACATGTTAAGTATTTTTAGAACATTATTAATATTAAAATTTGTTTCATCATTTAAACATTCTAATACACAAATTCTTAGTAAGAAATCACTTAATGAAAAATATATATGAACAAAGATAATTGAAAATCCATGAAAGAATCTCACTATAAAACAAGCCGCAACACACAAAATATAAGAGCTTGCAACGAAACACGAACTCGATTAAAAAAATATGCTAAGAATAAGAAAGAACAGATGCATACAATGGAATTTTATACCATCCCACAAAAATATTGACTACTGTTTACGACAAGACCACATTTTATGCATCTGTGGTGCGATTCTGTACAAATAAAATAAAAAAAGGAGAAAAATTCCCTAGAGTCAATCTTCTGAAAATAATATTAATCATGCAAATTAGACGTACGCATGACAGTAAAGAGTATTTTACGAGTGGAACATTTGATCTAAATGGAATTTCGGAAATAGTTTGTTTGTGTTCAGGTATATAAAGAATTTTTTTTTTCAATGGCACCATTTTTTTTTTACTTTAAGGCTATGTAAAAATGTAACTAAATAAATAAAATAAAAATTTGCATTATGATGCTGATTATTTTTGATTAAGGAATTATCAATGATAATTATAATAAATCAGATACCTCGCCTTCGATAAATAGATAAAAAATATAATAAATGATTGATAGTATTTTTAATGCTTGTCAATAGCCAGACGTGCCAAGTTATACCAAAAGGATTAAAATTGTTTCACAAGACGGAGAACGAAAATAGAGATGGATCGCTAGGTTAAATGAAGACTAGGGGCGAAATATAGTAATAAAATGAAATGAAACCACATACACAAAAATTTTTAAATCAAAAACAAAATATGCTACTTCAACATATTCAAAGATGAATCGTCAAGAAGCAATAGGCAACGCAAAAAAAAATCTTGCTAATGGTTTGCAAAGTAAATGTACACATTTTCTTTAACAAGTAGTGATTGTTCAAGCCATAAATCTTTGTGACCTTATTAATTAGCTTTTTCACTGTCACTCTCACTACATTATTTTTTACCATTTCATTAATACAACTATTGCAACGAAAAAATTCCTTTGGGGAAAAAAATAAAAATTCAAAACATATTTGAGAAAAATTATTGCTTCCCTATCTTTGTTAAACCAAAATAACACTATTTTAATTTCATATAATAAAATACAAAAACAAAAAAATCATATTTTCATTAGCAAATTTTGATAGTAGAAATAGTAATATTGCTCAATACAAAGATACATAACATTAATTGTTGAGTTAACTTATATTTTGAGAAATATCTTAACTGAAGTACTGAAAATATATACATTAAAAAGATTTTTAAAAATATTCTTTGATCTTTAATTCTTATCATAGTTTCTACTGATATAATAAATGCGCTTTTAAATATGCGCCTTAATATAATTGCCTTTATATTTAAATAATAAGGGAAAAGCCAAATATCTTGATTGATTGCTTATAACTGTCGTACTCAGAAGCGACACGAGGGCTACTGACAAAGTACCTCGTAATTTTGAAGCTCAGTCAAGTGACGAGGACGATACTCGAGTTGGCATCTCCTTCTCCAAATTTCCACACCAAGCCATTGGGAGGACTTGGGACCTCTACCCTGTTTAATGTACATCAGCCCCACTACATGGCGTGTCTTTAGTGACATCAGAACTCGAGCCCACGAATCAACGGTGGTCGCTAGTCTGCGACCATAACTACTAGGCAAAGAAGAGACGTTACAAGTTTATTGAATTGAAAAAAAGTGATAATGATTTATTATATAAAAACAGTTAAGAGGTAGTCACGACTACTCTAAAGTAAGAAGAATTGGTGATGCTACATCAGCAAAGCTAATCGACTAAGGTTTAGACATTGCTAAGACAAATTTGATATTTCATTATACATAACTTATATTCTAGCAACCAATTGGTGAAAGATTTAAGTAAAGTACGTGACAAGAAGAAACGATCTTCTGACAAGCAATCTTTACGTAAGAAAGATATGTTTCGGAATCGCGCTTCAGGCTATGAAAACAAACTAGATTAAATAAATTAAAAGAGAGTAGAATCTCCACGTTGCTTTGCAACAAAGTTTTCTGAGAACTTCACCTGTCATTTCAGAGTAGCATAATTTTTTTTTTATTGTCAAATAAATCTAGTCAACCATCATTCTAGAAACTTTTCCGAAGGATTAAATTAATCCTGAAGTTGATATGAGAATTTTAAAAAAAGCATATATAATATAAATAAAATACACGCCTCAAATAAAAATAAGTTTTAAAATGACATCTCTCAAAAAATGAACATTTTATACTTAACTTTGTTAAGCTAAAAATAGCTCCTTTTTTTTGCTGCCTATCTTTTGTGCTCTTCCTTTCATATTTATTAGTTAATCCAAGAGTTTTTACGATATCTGTTAAACACTTAATACATCGAAAAAAAAATTTCTACTTCCTACGAGTCTTCATGTATTTTCCAAATTTCAATGAAATGATGCATTTTTTTGTAGGTCATAGTTTATGTCTTGTACTTTGATAAGCTAGTTTTAAATATTTATTAAAATTTTTAATAATTTATATGATATTGCTTAATGATAACACTTCGTTTTCATGTTATTTAAAGGTATACTGCTTTGTGCACACAATACCTAATAAAGTTTCTGCTTCAGAATATATAATTTTTGTTTCATACAACAAATAAATGTTTAGAAATGTAATTAAACTAAAAATGCTTAATATGTAATGCAGTTTTCAATTTTTTAGGCTTATTGAAAATTAGCATCCAAATTTTTCGTATTTTAATATGTACTTATCCCGGAAAAGATATCTAAATATGTACGAAACTGAAGATGTTTGGTTCAAATTATGTAAAATAATATGATGATACGTGGATCATTCAATAAGTCCTTTGAAAAAGATGGAAAAACAACTTATTTTAGGTAGATTTTTTTTTTATATATATTTTTCAACGCAATCTCCTTTTAGCTCTAACCATTTTTCAAGCGCTCCTCCAACTTTTTAAAACCATCTAAAGAGTAAGATTTCGGAAGGCCCTTAAGATAGACATCCGCTTGGGCGATGACCTCTTCGTTAGATGTGAATAGTTATCTGCTGGACCATTTTTTAAGTTTGGAAGTATAAAAAAAAAAAGTCCCCGGGGGTAAAATCCGGTTAATAAGGTGGATATTGTATTAATTCCAACTTTAATTTTCATGGTTTTAGCAATCGAAACTGCTCAGGTCTGCACTCGTGCATTGTATTGATGGATGAGGATTTTTTTTTTAAAAGAACGTTTTTTCTTGATTTCTTCGTTCGACCGATGCAAAAACGACGCATAATACACTGCAAGTAATCAGTGTAGATTTTTCCGCGTGCATCTTAAAAAACCGTGATCACCTTGCTGGCCCAATTCTTCGTTTCTGCTTTCATCAGAGCCCGTTCGCCTTCAAAAAGCCACTATTTTAACTGTTGCTTTGTCTCTGGAGTGTATCTCCGTTTCTTCCACAGTTTTGTATCGACGCAGAATCTCGTCAAGATTGTGGCGATCAGCGCCAAAATAGAGTCCACAACATGATTGTGTTTATTTTCCACTGAGAGAAAACGCGCCACCTCTCTTGACAAGATTTTTTTCACTCCTAATTTTTCAGTAAAACTGAAGGGGGGGAAAACTGTACCTTGCGATATGCCAGTGGCCTCAACTATTTCGCGCACTTTGATTCGTCGATCACTCAACGCCATATCCTGGAGCCATTCCAGCAATAGTCACTTCTACTGGACGTCCCGAATAATGTTCATCTTTTGTAGATGTAACGCCCCGATTAAACTTATTTACCCAATTGTAAATAGTTGTAAACACAGGAGCAGATATGTCATGAATTTCATCCAACTCAGTTTTGATCTCTTTCGGTATTACGCTTTTTAAATATAAGTGTTTAATAAGTGTACCACTCGAAATTCACTTTTTCTATTCTTCTAAGCAAACATAAGCTTCTTGTTTCAATCAACAATAAAAATGAAACCATGCGATAGAAATAACTGAAACTTAGACGGCTTCTAATGGGTCATGATGGCTACTAAAAACAAACCGTTTTGGATGCTACAAGCGCCATCACTAGGATTTTTTAAGGACTTACTGAACGACTCTTGTATGACTTATACAATTTTTAAAATATCTTAGCAGTTCTTACGATACACAGCACGAAATGGTGAGAAATCCCTTTTGAGAAAATGAGCTTAAAAGTTTTCCATACAGCAAAGTTGATCAGAAGTAAGCATGCACACATATTTAATCATATGTAAGAAAATAATTAAATTATTTTCATGCAGTTTGTTTTAAAATATTTAAAAAACCTGTACTTTAATATACAAGTTTTCAGAAAATCGATTTTTTAAAGTTTATGATTCTTGAGACTACCTCAATGAGTAGAAACCTTTTTAGTGAAAAGTACTAGGAGCGAAAATTAAACTTGACTTTTGCCAGTTGTCTGGTGCAAAAATTATGCACTTGAATTTAATGAAAATATTGGAGAAACAGAGTGAGATAAAGAAATTGTATTCAGCATAAAAAAGTTAGTTCCAAATATCACCACTAGATGGCATAAAATAGCTCTACACAGACCATAACAAAAAGCTATAAAATTTACTTGTCTCCTCTATATAAATTATAGGAAAAATTTTCTAGTTTTGTTGGTGGCGTAGCGGAAAGGTTACAAAACAAAAGAGTATCAGATTTGATATAAGAATCTGTGAATATTGAGAGTGTTCACCAAGGAGCCATTTTTTCGAAATTCACCTCGTGAATTTCTTAAGATGTTAGCTTAAAGGGGATTTTACTTAACCTGCGCATGCGCAGATTGAAATTTTTCACTAATACCTTTAAATTGTGTTTGTCGGGGACATGGTGGAAAAATTACAAAATAAACAGGACCATGAAAGCCTATACAAAGAATATAAGGGTGTTGATCGGGAGTACCTTGAGGCCGTTTTTTCGAAATTCGTCTTATGCATTTTAAGGCTACACAGTACCCTAAAAATGACAAATTTATCGAAAAATTTTTTTTTTGCATTTTCCTGTAGCCCATACATTTGGGAATCTTGGCCCCAAATTTTAGATCTATTAACCAATTAGTTTTTAAGATATTTGAAGTTTTCTGAGCATTGTCAGTCACTATTTTTGACAGCTGAGGGGGGCGTGGTTAGTTTCGGTTTCATTTTAAAGCATTTTTCCATTCTTAAATTTAATTAATTACTGATATTTTTTAAATAATATCGATACTTGCAGAGAAGTAGATATTAACTTCAACTTTCACTACTAAAATCATTTATGTTTGTTTATATTTTGAGTTCTTGATGTGCTTATAGTTACTTAGCCAAAATTGATAAGAAAAGGTATTTCTCAAGACCAATATTTATTCTGCATATAATTTTTATAATTTAAAAGCTTTTTTAAATTGTTTAAGTTAAGTTTCTTCTGTTGAGAAAATTCCACGGACAAAACTTTCATAGCTTGAGAAGAGAAGCAACATTTCTAAGAGATGGAGTACTGCTAAAAATGACAATTCTAAATAACTACAAAACTTCAGAAAACAAATGTTTTGAATACGAGTGCTGCAGATAAAAGTATGTTTCAAATTACATTATAGTGGATACTGAATGTTTGTTTACAGATAATTTAAGCAATATTTGTCATATTGCATCTTTAAAACTTTGCTATGGTCAAAGAAATAGATTTGCATATAAAGTGAATGTTGTATGTGTTAATTGTGACCAAACCTAGAGTGAAACATGTTCATAACAATTAATTGATGCTATATTACATCAAATATCAAATGTTAGCAAGCATCAATTTTTTAATGTTCCATTTGATGTAAATATGAGATTAGTGCAAGGTATGTTAAGTTTGTGACTTGGCTACTCATCGTTGGAAAAATTCTGCATGCATATGAATTGAAATATAATGTTTAGTAAAACTTTTAAAAGACATTATGAGCCAAAAGTTCAGATTGGACATCTTGTTGGGTCAAATCAGCCGTTGCTTTATATTCGTAAAGATGTCATTGAGGCGTAGGGCTCAAGGAATGATAAAGATATAGTCGGTATTGGAATGTCATATGATGGAAGCTGGTTGACAAGAGAACATACGTCAACGTCAAATATCGGAATAGGATATGTTATCGACTTGCTGACTGGCTTTGTGATAGACTACGAAGTAATGTCAAAGCGGCGTGGAGAATGTGAACAGACTAAATTTGAGCTTGGAGAAGAAAGTGCTGAATTTCGTATTTGGTACAAAGGACAACAAAATGTTTGTAGTACAACACATGTCGGATCATCTAGTGCAATGGAAGTAAATGCAGCTTTGAAATTATGGGAAAGATCTGAGAGTATTAGTTTCCGGGACACAATCTTGCTCTTTGACTCTTGGTGTTTTTACCAGTTATCATTAGCACGTGGAAAAAAATCAGGTATTCACAAAGATTGGGTAAAAATAACAATCAACGAAGAATATTTGCCCAAAATCTTGCCTATTTATCAGCGATTAGCATTAACTGAATTATTAAGCACATGTGTCAGAGGTTTGACACATAATTCTAATGAAGCATTACATTCGATGATATGGGACAAATATTCCAAAGAAAATACAGCTTCTAGGAGTCGTGTTGATTGCCATGTCGAGTGCAATACCTGAATTTATTGTTGGAACATTAAAAGCTCTAAAAACATTTCAGGATGCTAATTGAATTTGTAACAAGTTTGTCATCAGAACATTTAGTGTACTTTATTCATTGTAGGAGAACCTATTTCAGAAAGAAAAGGAAATCTGCAAATTTTAAAGTTGCGCAGAAAAAAATAAAATTTGCTAAATTGCGTCGATTTAAAATTCAGAAAAAGTTAGGTGCTATGTACAAACCTGGTAGTTTTTAACTTTTTTTAAACTTTTATTTATATCATTATTATTTTTTATAAGTGTATTGTGTTTTAAAACTTTTGTGAAATTATTATGTTAACTTTAAGCTGAATAATCTGTCGTCGTAACAAATGCTATATCGATATTTTGCAATAACATATTTTGAATAAATAAAAATATTTGCCATAATATTTAATTAAAGTAGTGTTTTCATATATTATATAAGTAGTTAAATAATATATTAAAAATTTAGATCTTTGCAAGCATTATTAGTTTTTGTTTTATGCCTTTAAAAACTTTAAATGCATTTTTCTCAGACTTTTATTTTTGAAGATGTAAGTGTTTTCTAATCCCTAAGGCTTTTTTTCTGTTCAAAATAGAGTCTTGAAATTTTTTATACATACTGAGATATATGTGTTCTATAAAAGTTAGTATGGATTTAGGTCTGGGATCCCTAGTTATTTTTTTAAAAAATGTTAAAGTTAATATTTTAAAAATTTTCCTGTTTTTTCCAGGTTTAGCTAGAAAAATAATTATTAAAAATCAAGAAGGGAACAGATTTTTAAATCCATACTAACTTTTGTTTGCAATAATGTATGAAATATAAATCACTCAAAATAATTAAAAAATTTCAAAAATTGTGTATTTTATAAGGGTTTAAAAAAACTTCAAAATTTTTAAATTTTTTTAAATTTTAAAATAAGGACTAGTTAAATTGACTTTTTATTTTCAGAATCAGTTTAATAATATAGTATGAAAACAATACATAAGTTACTTTTAATATTACTGTCTCCAAAAAATTTTTTTGAAAGAGAGTACCGTGTAGCCTTAAAATTTTATTATAAATTCCATTGCATATTATATATGACGTCATAGTGTACCTTCTTCAGACAGCTGATTCGTGGTTTAGATTTCTTTTTAATTATTTGTTCTTTATAAAGGAATTGTTAAGGTTCCTTTAGTTATATGTAAAATAGTTATGACTCTTTTTTTTCTCGACCAAATCATCATCTTTAAAAATTATCATTTGAAAAAGAACGGAAAAAATATTCTTTAAAAATGTGATTTTTAGTTTTGACAACAGTTTTCTGTTTTATCTTGGGCTGAAGCGTTTCATTACTTTTTTATCAAATCTGTTAAAATTTTCGATTGTAATTTATTTAATTTTCTATTTTAGACAACCTGTTAACTTTTTTTAAATAATTTTTGTATTTCTGTTAACCTTTTTTTTATTAATTTCACTGTACTAATTTATTGCAAGTTCTCTAAATGTTGATTTACTAAACCTAACACATCCTATTTTCAATTGATTTTCACTTTAGTTCTGCCAAGCAAAACTTTTTATTTCTGTTTATCGATTTTAGCGAATTTTAGCTTTACTTTCTCTTTCAATTAAGGGCATGTTCAACAGTTGAAAGAAATGCATGCTGTAGAGTGGTAAATACGCACATTGCATGCTATATTGTTATTATGGTCAAAGAGAGAAAGATACCGGAAAAAAAACGATTCTCTTCATTATTTGAGTAAACCATGATTACGGATATGCAGGCTGGACGGTATATTTCAATAACAGAGTTTATGCAGAATGATGCTCCTCCGCACATCGTCTCTTGTGTTAAGTTCTTTGCAGCCATTTTGACGACGCAATTATCAACTGTCATTTTCCTACGGCTTGGCCTATAAAAACCTCTAGGCTTGAAATTTTACAAGTTTTGTCTTCGGACTTCCTCCAAAACTTGGTCTACTGCGATTTATTGATACCTTTTTCTGACCTTATAGACAGCATAGCGTAAAACTTGTCTCTTTTCAGGGCATATGTCCTGCCAATCATTGAACAGGCGATTCTACACTTTCTGATGGTAGGTTGCAATGGTGAATAGCATATTATACATGTTTTGTCCGCACACACACGAGACCGGTAACTTTTATGCTTGGTGCAGAGATTTTACATGTCAGCTAGTGGTGATATTTGATTTTTTTTTTGTACGAAATAAAATTCCCATCACCTCATTACCAGTTCCCCATCTTCATTAAATTCAGCTGTACAGTTTTTGCTGCATGTTGCTTTCCAAATTCAAATGTATACGTATTGTAATATGCGGAAAGGATACATGCTACCCATATTGTGATACCCTGAAATATTCTTTTAATTAACTTCAAAGATGAATATTTAAAATTTTGGATGCTCAGATGACAAAAATATTTCATTTGTCAAAAAAAAAATATATTGTATTTATTACTATTTCTTCTCTCGGGGGCATGATGTGGAGGTTTGGAGAGGAAAGTGAAAACTCAAGTGTCATCCTCGTTCTTCGGCCATGTTTCGAAATGACGCGGTCCATCGCTCAAAGCCTCCATGCTAACTCTAAGTGCATCGTTAATGATCATTCAATACATACATACAAGGTGTTTCGAAACTCATGGGTAAAAATTTAAAGGGTGATAGAAAACATCTAAACAAGCAATTTTCACCATACAATGAATAGGCGAAGAGCAAGCGGTGAACCGCTAGACGGCGCTGTAATGGAAAGCATAAAGCACGAGTTTTCTTACACATACTCATTTCTACCATGGATTTCAGGAGACATAGCCTTTTCCAAATTTCTGTACGTCATCATGCCTCCTGAAATCCGCGGTAAAATGACGATGTGTAAGAAAACTCGCACCCTATGATTTCCATTACAGCGCCGTCCAGCGGTTCACCGCTTGCTCTTCTCTTAAGCAATGTTTGGTGAAAATTGCTTGTTTAGATGTCTTCTATGACCCCTTAGATTTTTACCTATAAGTTTCGAAACACCCTGTATAAAAAGATACCCCCATATACATACTCTACCATGAAAATGATTTATATACGGATATTATTTTGTGAAGAAGGCATCCAGTTTTATTGTAACATAGATTAAAACACAAAAATGATATCGTCACATTTAAAGCTCATGACTGTATGCTTATCTCATTTCAGACTATGAATGTAAAGTATTTTACCAACATGAATCTTATATATTCCCAAATTTAACTTTGAATTCTTTTCGTAAAATATACAACTAAATGAATGTAAAGAAAATGACGCACAAAAATATCAGAAGGACAAGTATTTTCTTTTTTACCTCAATAATAACTTTTAACAAAAAATAAACGGGAATGAGTACTATTTCATTTTTTTTTTTTTTTTAATTTGGAAAGCAAAGGCGCTCACAAAATGTCTAAAAATGTGATTTATTTTAGACTGAATGAATCTTACGAGCAAATTTATATTCTATGCAGAGAAAAATATGTTACACATAGTTTTACAAGTGTTTTGACAGGAATTTCCTCGTTTCCCGTGGACATTAAATGTTCCTTTTTTACTAGAATTATGGAAGAAAAAAAATTCCTGATATCTAAAAAACATCTAAGTCTGTAAGATTGTTGAAATGTAAAAAATAGATAAAGCGTCATTCACATGAATTAAATCGTATTATATGTCTGAAAACTTTAAGAAAGTACTAAATATAACAGAGAAGTGACCCCTTTTTATTTTTGAATTTGGAATTTTAAACATAATAAAATGTCAGACTAGAAATAGCATGTTAATTGATAACGGTTTAAATTTTCGTGTGGTTTTAGTACATAAATTAACACTTGCATTATTCCTTTTTTGCATTCATAATTTTGCATTATTTTTTTACATTAACAACAGAAAACTTTTTCTTTAATCATTACAATTTAAATGAAAATGAATTTATCTGTTTTTGAATCTTACCAAATTATTTATAATTTATTCAAATATGTTTTTTTAAAATCCAGTGCTTATATGGGTTCATTAATTTGAGGATAATTGTTAATACAAAAAATTTTGCTACATTAGACCATTTTCCTAAAGTTACAATATATTTTGTATTCTTTTATTTCATAACCAAGCTTGAATCTGAAGCTATTAAAACTGAATAATGAAGCAAATTCAGTACACTTTAAATATTTTTTCAAACTTCCGTTATAAAAATATCTTAATAGCTTAAGTTTGAATTTTATCAACATAAGAGACAAATTTTTGATTCCATGAAATTGTTAGAAATATTTTCTTGGAGAATTGAGCTTTTTTCTTCGCCTTGATATCACTTTAGACACACACGCACAGTAGGCAATTGAAGAAAAACTTAAAATATCGATCCATGATAAAAAAAAAAAAAAAAAAAAAAGTCATAAGAAACGAGAAACAAACCTTAATCACTAAATTTACATATCACACTGCGAGAGGCCTTAAGGACAAATCGATAATATGCAAAAGTGTTTCTGTATCAAAATTAATGTTGCTAAAAAGCTTTGAACCGAACATTTACAAGTTATCATTTTCAAGGCTGCTTTTCTATTGAATAATGTTTTTAAAAGAGGTAATGTAAGATTATTCTTAAAGGAGTAATCAATTAATAATAAAATTTTATTCCTCTTGATGACCATTCATCGTATTGTCTTTAATTACCATCCCAATGCAGGCCATATGAAAAACCAACTCATTTAAATTTTAATTTCATAACCATATGAATCTCAAGTACACATTTTCCAGAGTGTGTGATTATTAACTAGTGATTACTATAATGATTAACCATGTTTTCTTTTTAAATATAGTTAATCCTTATGAAAATTTTAATTAATAAAATTAAATAAAACGTTATAAAATAAACATAAATATATAGAATTAAATTTAAGAAATTCTTGCTAGATAAATGTGTGTGGATTTCATTTACTTCTGTAGAAAAATACTAACGACTTCACGACTTCAAGTAAATACTTATAATAGTTCAATAAAGGTAATACTTCTTATCTCAAGCTAATTTGAAATTTCAATAAGTTTTAAAATGAAGTTAGAAATTTTTCTTCTCTTTCCTCCCTTTCTTTTTTTTAAATAAACATACTGCACTGGGTCTAATGGATTTTTAAGTCCCTGGAAACGCGAGCGTATTTGTTTGTTGGAACAAAATTCATCTCCGATAGAAATTTTTTTAAATTTTACGAGTTCTTCAGATTTTTTCTAGATAGGGTTAGTTTGGTGAAAGAAATATTGAACTGAAAGCTGTTTTAATTTACCCATCTACAATAAGGAACAAGAACTTTCAGAACTTATTATTTCATTGAATATATTCTCACATTGAATATATTCAAAAACAGAAACAGCTTTACAAAACTTTCACTTGCAAATATCAATTTTTCTGACGAACCAAATCCTTCAGAAATTGTGAAGTTTTATTCACTGACAAATTTTACCGTTACCTAGTAAACGACCAAAAATGTAAATCCTCAAAACATGTAAGTTACTTATTCAACTTCTGCAAAAAAAATTGTATTCAAAAAAGGAATTGTTTTCTTCAACCAAACTAGATCCACACATAAAATATTTCAAGATGATTTTTTTTTTCAATTTTTGAAAAACAAAGTAGGCTAGTACTTCGACATAGATTGAACAAGATTTACAAATAAAATAAATAAGAAAAAATTGTGTTTTCAAACAAAATGAAGGTATTAATGAAATACAGTGGAATTATATATAGAAGAATTGAGAGATGTACAGGCACAAAAAATAGAAGCGATAAAAAAAAATATAGGATGACTTAATATGATGAATCCTTGAATTCAACCATTCAAAACATCATATATATTTCTTCTCTTTTATAAAGTATCAATAACTCTTATTAAATTAAAAATCAAATATTTCTTTTTAGGTTTTAAGTAAACATCAGAAATGAAATTTTTAAAAATAATAGAAATAGAATCAGAAAAATTCTAAAAAAATTAGAGATTTCAGATTCGTGAATATTAAAGTAAAAAAAAATACCATAGTTTGAGAAAAATGAATATCATCATATGCTTAATAGCATACATTTAAAACTTAATACTTCTAGCAACAAACGCTTTTTCTCACAATTTTTTTTACTATCCTCTTTTAATTTTCGTAAAATAGTTACGACCGCAACAATGCTTAAATTGAAAAACAAATAAAGTAAAAAAAAAAAAAATGCACGATCTATTTTTGAAAAAGAAAGGAAATGTATAAAAAAAATCGTGACAAAAATGTTCAGCAATTTGCATATCTTGAAAAACAATGTTATTTAATTCATGTTTTTGTAAATTTTAAAGTGCATAATTTGGTTTATTTAAGCGTTTCAGGGTTAATCCAGATTATTATAAATTCATTACCTTTATTGATTTTCATCTTTTAGTACTGTAGATTCTTTTCAGTAAATTTAAAGGAAGTTCCCTTATCTTCTTTTAGGTAAAAAATAAAAAAAACATTCTTATATGCGATATATTATATCAACTTATGATTTTTGTAAAATTGCAATATATATATATATATATATATATCCTCAAATATAAATAAATATTCATATGTGTGTGATACACATACAGAAGAGAATAATGCTTATTTAGAAAACAATTTTAGTGAACAAGAAATTAATTATAGATTTACAGTTTTCCATAAAAAAAAAAAAAACTGCCATACAAATTTAAAAAAAATTAAATTTCTTCAGATCTGTATTACTCCAAAATTTGTTAAGAAACTCATTTGATTTAAGGCATTCTCTTAAGCGGATATAATACGTATATTACAAAAGCTACTATATTATGATAAAATAATCTTACAAGATACTATTAAAAAAATTAATACAACTTTAACTGCTTTGATTCAAAATACGTAGTTTGGACATTATTTAAAAAATAAAAGACAAATATTTATTCGCTATTCTTAGTTAAGACTCTCTTCTTGAATTTATATACACCTCTGCAATTCGATAGACATAAGTGATTTAGTTGAGTTATTATCAATTATTTATAAGAATTAAAATACTAATGAATTTATTTCTAATAATAAATTAAAACCTTACGTTAAAATTGTGTTTCGAGAAAATTATATTAATTATAAAGATAAAACTTCAAGCAAGCTAAGGGTAAGTTCCCCAAGGTGGATCAGCGAATAATAATCTGGCGGATATCTATACTTATAATTTTATAATATATTTTTATTAATTATATATATATATATATATATATATATATATCACAAGTTGTTTTAATGCAAATTATCCTATAAAATCTATCAATAAACATTTAAAAAATTATTAAGTGAAATTATAACTAAAATATATATGAACAAACGTACTCAGCTCTATGTGAAACGTATACTTAACCATATACAAGGTGTGGCTATTAAATGATAAGACTGACGCCGTAAAACATTTTATTTTGATTTCATACCTAGTTACTTAATATCACCTTCAATATACACACTTCCTCATCTCTACAATGGTCCATGCGAATCTTACATTGTTCGAAACACAGCGGAAAGTTTTCTTCTGTTAGCTCCTTCAAGATACGTACCGCTTTCTCTTTCACATTTCAAATGGAATCAAATCTTCTTCGTTTAATGCAGATTTCACCTTAGGAAACAGAGAGTAGTCCCATGGTGTAAAATTTGATGAATACGGAGGTTAGTCTAACACTGAGATGCTTTACTTGGCTAGAAATCTTTAAACAGATAATGCGTAATGACTAGTTCTTCAACTCAGGTAGTTTATTCATTATTCTTTCGCGGAGTTCAGCAAGAAATTGAAGGTAATAATGTCAATTAATAGTTTGACCTTCAAGAGCCCAGTGCAGGTACACAATCCCAGGAATATCGAAAAAAAAAATTCATCATTGCTTTGAATTTTGATTTATTCATTGGGGCTTTCTTGGCTCTCGGCGAAGATCGGCTCTTCAAGTGCATGGATTGGTTATTCGTTTCAGAATCATAAGTAAAAGAAATCACGATTCGGCACGAGTTATTATCCTTTCCAATAAATACGGGTCATTTCCAATGGCATTCAAAGTGTCAGTAAAAAACCTTTTTGCGAGCTTTTCGCAGTTCAAACGTGAGAATTTTAGGAACTATTTTAGCACACACTTTTCGCAAGTTAAAATTGACAAGTAAAATTTGCCGTACGGATTCTTTGTCGATTCCTACAGTCTCAGCAATCTCACGAACACTTACCCGACAGTGAAATCGAAAGAAAGTACCTACTTTTTTCGATATTATTAACCGTGTTTGACGTGGAAGCGTGACCCGGTCGTGTACCATCTTTTACGTTTTCTTGGTCATCTTGAAAGTACTTAAGCAACTCAAAAACAAGCGCACGTGATTAAGATTCATTGCCATACACATCCTTTAATAAATTGCAAGTTTCAGTAACGATTTTTCCAAGTTTCAGGTGAAATTTCACAGCAATTCGTTGCTCTATTGTTCCGAAAAAACAAAAATATAACACTAATATGAACAAAAGCTACGGCTATACGCATTTGTTTACAGAAGCGAGAGGCATTGCATTTGAAATGGAAGCCTTCCGAAGTACAGCTGTCAGTATATGTATATATATGTATGTGTATGAGTGAGAGAGAGAGAGAATGCTGTTTTGGGATTCATGAATTATACATTTCTTTTCGCATATATTACATTTTTAGAATGTTTTCATTTGCAACATTTTTATAATTATAAATCTGGGCTGTATTATTTTTTTTTTCATTTTAAACCTTTACTTTCAGATGGTGACACATATATTTGAACTATCTTTTTCTACGATGTTTTTAAGTGTCATTTAAACCTAGCATTTTGAGTAAATTTATTTACTGTAAAAATTATTATTATATTTATATTACTTTTCCTAGTATATAGATTATTTATATAATTTTTAAAATTGGTAGAATAAGTAAATTTTTTTAAATTTTCCTAAAGTTTGTAAGATAAGTCGATCAATCGGGCTTTGCAATTAAAAATTATTGTATAATCGTGTCATATTAGAAGTTTTAGGAATATGAGTTTACTTGCTTCAAGTAAAAGTTTTAAAACTCTTTTAGTTCCAAAATTTTATTAAAACATGTGTATCAATAAATAAAGATCATTTTGATGAAATTATTCACCGTATTTATTTACAGTTTATTTACTGTGACTTAAATGTATTATTTCCTTTATTTACTTTCATTTTTTTTTTTTTTTTTTTTCATTTGTTGAATTGCAGTCTGTTGTTGGGATATTTGCTTATTCTTGGTCTATACCATTTATGGAAATATATTAGTGAAGTTAAAATGGTTGGATCCTTGGAACTAGTTTAAACACTCTGCTCTTAATCCGGATTCTCGGACAGCATTTGAATTACATTATTTCCATGCTTGAATTTTTCTTAATTCTTTTCTCTTGAGATCTGTTTTGTATTTCTTTCAATAAAGTTTTGATAATTTGATTTGGATGTAATTTTTTAAATCGTAAATTTTACTTTTGTGTTGAGTTAAAATTTTCATGTATAATATTGGGTTGGCAACTAAGTAATTGCGGATTTTTTTTAGAAAATCAAAGACAATTTTTTCATGGAACTAAATAACTTTTTTCTGTAATGTATTGCCTATTTTGATCAATGACCTTTTGCCATCTTTCAGGCAGCATCATAATCCCACGTTCATAAATCTTCTGATTTTTATTAGCAAAAAACTGAATCAGGTACGATTTGACATCATCATCATTATTGAAATTTTTACCATTCAAGGAGTTTTGTAAAGATCGAAACAGAAAGTAATCAGATGGTGCAAGGTCAGGACTATATGGTGGATGTGGCAAAACATCCCAAAAAAGCTCCAATAATTTTTGCCGAGTGACCAAAGATGTGTGTGGCCTTGCATTGTCATGATGGAATACAACACCTTTTCGATTTGTCGATTCGGGCCACTTTTTTTCAACTGAATTGTTTAATTTCGTTAGTTGTTTAATGTAGACATCAGAATTGATCGTTCGGTTGAGTGGTAAGAGTTCAAAGTAGACAATTCCTTTGTAATCCCACCAAACTGATAACAAAACCTTCTTTTGATGAATATCAGCTTTTGATGTTGTTTGAGTGTGTTCACCTGGCCTGCTCCACGATCTTTTCCGCTTGATATTGTTGTAAACAATCCATTTTTCATCGCCAGTTATCAGTTGTTTTAAAAATGGATCATTTTCATTACGTTTCTTTAGCAAATCGCAGCTGTTAATGCGTTGCGTTAAATGCGTTTCTTTCAGTTCGCGAGGAACCCATATATCGAGTTTTTGAACATAGCCAAGTTGTTTTAAGTGATTTTCAATGCATGTATGTGATAAATGAAGCTTCTCTGCAATCTCACGTGTTGTACTGTGACGATCCGAATCGATTATTGCTTTGATTTGGGCGTCATCAACTTCAACTGGACGACCAGAGCTTTTTCATCTTTGAGTGAAAAATAACCAGAACGAAATTTGGCAAATCAATTTTGACACTGCCATTCTTTTAAGGCTTCGTCACCATAAACATCACATAACTTTTTATGAGCTTGCGATGCGTTTTTCCCTTTGCGAAAATAAAAAAGCAAAATATGACGAAAATGTTCCTTTTGATTTTCCATTCTTCAACGAAGGCTAAGCGAAAACTACGCAACCGATCAAAAAACCTTTTTTACTGATTGACAGCTGAATTGCCAACTATCAAATAACAAAATGTGTTTTACACTTGTACTACGTCTTCAAACCTAAAAATTCAACTGATGCCATCTATGAGTGAAATCCGCAATTACTTAGTTGCCAACCCAATATATATTCTTGAATTTCTGTTATATTGAGCTTGGGTAATTTTCCGGCTTTTTTTTAAAAATATTATAAGTTGTATGTCTTAAATTTTTGAAAATATTTTTAACTTAATTGGTTTGTGTTCCTTAATTTTTTTTTTTTTTTTTTTTTTTTTTTTTTTTTCAGAAATATTTGCTATTTAAAAATGTAATAATTTTATTTTAATTTTGGTTTTTTAATCAGTTATAGTTTGAAATTCATAAATATGTCAAAATTATGTCTATTTAACATTAGTAATTACATAAGCACACACATATAATTGCGTAGATATAATTCGGCGCTAATACAACATATATTTCAGAGTATTAATATTTATTTGGATAAGCATAATAAGTTTTTGTTTTCCTGATATTTCTGTGATGAGTCAAATGAGATATGACACAATCAGTTCTTAGGAACTTAATTTAATATCAGAAAAATGTTGAGACTTCAAACGTTATGGAATATTTATTTCTAAATTTTAGAAAAACCGCTGAGCATGCTTTAAATTTTGACTTTAATAATGATTTGATATGTATGCAGTTGTTTTCAATTTCCCTGCTGAATTTCTGGAGGCGAAATAGAATATATGAAAGGTTATAATACTTCAGAAGACTTAATATATCTTTTTCAATTGCAATTTCTACACTACTCTGTAAGCAAATATTTTCCCCTTTAAAATAAGTAAATTTTAAGTGTGTGTGTTGTTTTCATATCATAAAGTCCTTATAAGATCTCACAGTTATGAGTTTCGCTTCTCATGGGAAATAAACTTGTCGAATGTCAAAATTTTACAAAAAGATTGAAAAAATTTTTTGATGTAAATATAAGTTATAAAAGAAAGATTAAGCATTTAAACATATCTTATTTGTGAGTATTAATACAGAAGATTAAATATATAGCAGTATAATGATTTAGAAAGGTAGAAATAATACATAGATAAAATTCTGTATAAAAGTGCAAATAAAGTGAAGTAAATTAACTGGTTTTTCTGTCCATAAAAGTGCTTTATCTTGAGCGAATTAACAGTAGCAATGAATAAAAACCATATCAGTTGCTGATGGGCTCCAATGCTTTCAAATGTTTCAAGACAACTTTGGTAATTATGAGTATAATTTATTCTAGAATTTACAGACTTCTAATCACTTCTAGCTTCAATCTAATCAGTCTTCAAGATAAAACAGTTATGATTACAGAATTATCTTAGCAATAAAATGCTAGATTTGGATAAAATTTCATTTACTTGATCGAACTCATATTTACGTAAAGAAAATGCAGAAGCGATAATAGTTAATTAACACAACAAAAAGTTACAGGTACACAATTTTGGCAATAAATTATGACACACATATCAAATAAGATGTAAATATTTAATTGACATAATTAGGATTTTATTTTCAAACAGTTACTGAAGTCTAAAAAGTGTGTTTTTAAAAATAAAAAATAGTTAAGTCCGTTTTATGTTACATAATTTTTCATTTTAGTTAAATGAAAACGACTTTGCATTAATTGGATTCATCAAACACATGTCAGTAGCATAAATTTATAATTTTTTATTCGAATTAGATTTTGTAAAATATTTGTGAAAATATAAGACTATGAGACCATAACCATATTCATATCAAAGACAATATATGATATTGGCAGGTCGATGATATTCCTCAACTTCTAAACTTAAATATGATTCATTAAAGCGCAGTTATTCTGAATTGAGATTATGTTTTATTGAAGAATAATCAGGAGGAAAGAAGAAAAAGAATGCAAACAATGAAGTAACGTGCTCTTGAATCTTATGCTCGTACTTGTTTTATTCATATTCACTTTGAGTCTTCGTTAAAAAGATTATATATATATATATATATATATATATATATATATATATATATATATATATATATATATATATATATACACGCAATATCCAAGCATAATCATTGCACCTTGTACACAAGGCATGAAAAATAATAATCATAAAAACAAGAAAGAAAGAAAGACGACATCATCGAATCCGGAGGGTCTGAAAGAGCGGAAAATAAATCATCGCATTAGTCTTCATTTAGTACGAGATGTCAAAGCAACGTTGGGTTCTGTCACAACTCCGCGCGCCTGAAGTCGCGACCTTGTTGTTGCATTAAGTTGTAACGCAATGACATTAAATAACGCGCGTTACATAAGTATTGTCCCCACCCAATTCTCGAGGCAGTTGGTTGACGCCCGAGTTATCAGGGTCATCGAAACACAGCGAGCCCCAAAAAATCGAATAAATCACGGGTAATGGTTCGTAATGAGATCACTGAATCATTTTCTTGACTTTCGCTCCTCGCCGCTAAACTAATGATGGAACTCGACCTTTCAGGCAGGGGCTAGTTGTGATCTTCCTCCCCCCCACCTACGTTTCTCGTTCTCTGTTGGTGGAAAGATTTGTCACGCGTCGAGTGTAGGCGAGGTCCCAGCGGTATGTTCAATCCGCATGTTGAATGAATGGGTCGACTGTGTGACGATATTTGTTGGTGTTGTTTATTGTGTGTGTGGCTTCCGTTGCTAGTTCGACTCAGACGAATGGAGTTTCTTAGTATTGGTTTCATTGAAACGTACTAGAAACTGCAACATCTTCTCATCTCGCATATGATGGTAATCTTTTAATTTATGTTCAGGACTGTCTTAATTATTAGCAGACGATTAATCAGCATAAAAAGCCCTTCAATATTTGCGAAACCTCTAGGCTCGAGACTATTTAAAGTTTTATATAATAACCGCTACCGTTATGAATGATTGATACAGGAAAGCTGAAAGAGGTGCGAACCCTCTTGATAAAAATTTTTGAAAGATGTATTGCATTCTGCAAGAAAGAATCAGTATGTATCATTATATGGACAATAATGAAATAATCTTGTCTATAGAACAATTTCACTTTGGAAATTACGAAATTCTTATGTTAAGTTACCTTATTCCAAATATTTTACTCATAAAATAGTTTAAAATAATTCAGGAATTGTTCGTATTCTATTTTCCTTAGATCATGTATAACAATGCAAAAAATACTTACAAAACTTATTTAACCTTGGGTAAAAAAAAAAGGGGGTGGGAGATTTTAATATGCAGTATACACCCAAACAGAAAATTCTCACATTAATCACAGAAATTCACCGTTGTAACATACGTTTTCCTTTCTTATACCATTACCTCACAAATAGGAATATTCGTTTACTGTCCATTTAAGTGTAAGATCTTTTAGCATCACAGTGTAGGAGATGAAAAAAAATGAAACTTATTAAAAACCTTAAAATACATAATAATTTAATGGAAACGAAAAGCATAATACTATAATAAGCTATTCTGTCTAAGAGACCGTAAAGTCAGAGCATAACATTAATATTGAAGCGTGTGTCTACTTGATGAAGTGTTCTGTGTTTCAGTACTATTCTTTAATAATAGGCGAGGATAGCTCTAATTTACAATAATAAAACCAGTTCTTAAATATAAATGTGGAATCATCTTTAATTTAAATTAAAATATAATTAGTTTTCTTTTAACACAATTAATCAAAATTCCCTTAAATTTAACAAGAAAAAAAAATTTATGTATTCGTAAGCAATTAAATACCAGCCGATAAAAAAATGTTATAATATAAAAAAGTTAGAATATTTATATATATTATGAAATGTCGAAATTGATACCCTCAAACTCTTACTAGCTCTACAAATGACAATTATTAAACGTATTACAATTTAAATGAATACTACATGCATAGACAACAATTACAAGTGAATTTCAAGAAATCTTAAATTTATATTGCCTTTCGTTTTGATTACTACAAGTAGCATTGGTATTAAACTTTGAAAAAAATTGACCTCTTTTCAAAGTTATAAAATAATTAAATTTTTGTACAATAATCTGACGGAGCAATTAAATATGTAAATATATATATTTAAAATTATGAAAACATCATACGCTTAATCAGATAATGATAATTGCTCATCTGTGAAATAAATGAACTTTATTCTAATTAAAAATATGGTATGAGCGAAGTAAATGAAAACAAACTAATAACTTTTTCGAATATTTTGTTATAAATATTCATAACAAAATCCACCAATATATATTCGAATATTATATTACTTGAAGGCATAAAGGTGAATAATACTTTGTAAGACAAAGAAGCAAGTTTGAATATGTGCAAAAATTACTACAGCCATTCAAGCAAAAATGTATAAAAAAAGTTTCGACTGAAACGAAATATAAGTTCATAAAGTTAGTTACATCTGAAAATTTATGGTGCGTAATTCTATGTATGTTACAATTCATTACATTATTTTTTTTATTTCATGCGGAGGAAAATTCACTTAAGATATTATTTCAATAATTTGGAGTATCAAGTCAAAAATTTGTAATTTAAATAATACAGTTCATTATTTAAAAGTATTTTTATTATATTTCTCCTTTTATCACTAAAATTGCTTTAAGGAAAGGCTTATGTTAAGAACATTGCATAAAAATCATATTATCAACACATCTTCGTTAGTGCAAAAATATCTCGTGTAAAATTCAATGAAGAAGAAACATAGTACATAAGAACGGTTAACCATTCAGAAAAGGTTGTAAGAAAATGTTTTTTTAAATCTCAATTTTCTGTCTCTCAGTATAAAAACATTCAATAGACCACAGATTATCTCTGATGAATATTTATCAGTATTGTACCTTTGAAATGACCAAATCCCCTGACAGGATTTAAATGTTATAAGCTTTTCAATCTGTAACAACTTAAAATATCAGTGACGTTAAAAAAAGGTTTTGCTGTTGTTCACATAAATCACAAAAACATCATTAAAGTTTATGTTCATTTTTTGTCCTTCACGATTTGCATCAGAGACCTGTAGGAAATTATTAATATTTTTTTACTTCAAGAAAATCCATTATCACTTCTGAAAGGATAATTTGCATCCTGGCCGAAATGAAGAAAATAATTAGATTAAAATACATTCAAAAAGTGCCCAGATATATTGCTTTAAAAATGTATTTCTTTTTTAAATCAGGAACTTCGGAACGATCTGAAGTTTATAATAAGTATTATCACATATTCACACATACGAAATATTTTAGACAAAATACTATTATATCCAGCTATTGTAAAACTCAGAAAACAATTTCTTTAAAAATTATCCTTATCATTTGTTCGAGTACCCTTATATATACTCTATATACACATTATATCATGAATACATAATGAAGAGAAATGAAAACATCTTCAGAAACATCCTTATCTGACGAAATGTCAGTAAAACAATTATTGCAGCTCTCATAATAATTGTCCCTACTATTAAATTTCAATTAATCACCGAGATAATAGTCCATGCCAATTACAAAACAATTTTTCTTAATTATAGCAATTATTTAGAAAAATCAGACAAACAAAGCAATAAATTTACCAAAAAAGGTAATAATTACGATAAAATAATACCTAGAATATATGTAGGATATTAAATCTTTCGCGTTTTGAGAGGCGGTGGGAGGGAATAAAGAAAAACATATATATTTTAATCAACAAAAAATTTGAAGGTAAAATAACTTATTTATCATTAATGGGGCAGTATAAAATATTTAATGTTCAATTAATAAGGAAGATAAAAAAAAAAAAAAAAATAAGTACCTGTGAAAATTATGGGATGAATAATATGCCATACTTTAGCTGTGGAAATTGCAGAAAAAGTTATCAGAGGATTCATTAGTTTGATTAATGAATCATCAACAGTTTAATTTCAAGGTCTTATGTGTCTTCAAGAATCTAATTTGTGTAATCAAAATTTTGAGGGTGACAAATATAAAAATATCGCAATAAAGCCAAATAAAAGTAACGTAATCTGATTGATATTGAAAAAAAATAATAATGCACTCGCACTTTTAATGTAAAAAATATTACTATAACTATTAATAAGTCTTGAAGAATGGAATATTATTGGGTTTATACCATAAATATTGATATTGAGCTTATTCAGTAAATAATATTATTATTTAACTAAAGACAATGATTATTAAACATATTAATAATATTGAATTTATTCTCTGTTGGTAACACTAAACCAACATTTGAAATGCAAAAGCATATCAGTATCATATTAAAAGTTTGATTATAGATATATATCTGCATCTAATTTTATTTTCTTTGTAGATTCTGGGTACATTTTAACTCCGCTATTGTTTCAAAAATGTTTCAACTTCATAAATGATACGATATATATATATATATATATATATATATATATATATATATATATTAATACGAAAGCAAAATTACAGCTCAATTTTATGGAACAAATGTACATCCATTATACAAACCAATGTCCTTCATCTTGCGGAAATGGAACAAGATATTAAGTTCAAAATCAAGATTACCTGTTTATTTGAAAATAGTTAAGAGCTATTTCAAAAATATATCGAGAGAAACTATGACGTATGTGTGTGTGAATTATTTCATAATTTTAGAAATTGAATTGATTGCAACAAAAATCTTTTGTTCATTAGTATTTTCATACATTTTATTTGGAATTTAATTGTATAGACCCATTTCGGTATGTGTGTTTTATATTCTTATGACATAAAATTTCAACAATACTTATGCTAAAAATCCTTTTACTTTTGGAAAATATTCAGCAATTTTTATCATAAGGTATTGTTTCAGGTGTGCGCGCTCTTTCTGTTATTTCCCACTCCAATTTAGTTAATGAAATATGCGATGATTAAATACCTTATATTAATCCTAACCCTGCTATTATATGATAAAGGAAACGTGTTTATATGGATTAGCCACTTTTTCTATCATGCTGTACTTTATTTTCCTGGAGAATATTTTCTCTTAATAAATCACCGCAGCAGAATATACTCATTAAAAATTGTTTTTCATAAAACTCTCTGCATGGGACTAAAAACGAGGAAGTGCACAACGACACGGCCCTTCTTTACTGCCTATCGCCATTCGCAATTATCGCAGCTTTCATTCCGAGTTCCGGGTTCTTAAAAAGTTCGAAACGGACTGTTAAAGTTAATTACGAATACGCCGATTCATGCTGACTGTGGGACGGAAGACATAGATATTAAAGTCTTTTGATGCCCATTAATTAAGGCGCCTGTCTTCTATTTTTTAACAAGGTCTTGTCACAGGAATACCAAATTATTTTTAGTGCACAGACGGAGTTATTTCACTCTCCGAAAGCTGGAATAGTTAAATAAATGAATCGTTCCATATACTGATGCTTTGCTTAGTGGGAACTAAATTTGTTTTGCTTTTGTTGAAAGAACGTTGTGAAAAGGCATGGTATTGTTGAGAAGTTTTCATTGGTATTTAGTGAGAAAAAAAGCTTAATTTATCTAAGACTCGGCACATTCGATGTGGTAGCTCATATCTACAGAGAAAACAAAACCTGATTCAGAGACCCCAAGTAAGGGTTTAAAATATGATAATGTCCTTTGTCCTTTCATAAAATAAATAACTTATAAATTATTTGGCAGTAAACTATTAATTTTATTTAATATTCATTTCACATTTAATGCGCAACTTTTTTTTAAAAAAAAGTAATTTTTGATTAATAAATAAGTGTATTAAAAATAAATTAAATTCAGTCAAACTTCGCTTAAAATTTTAAAAAGTTAAATCTTATTTAAAATTTTATCAAATTGAATGAAAGGAGTTTTATTTCTTCTCTTTAAAATTTTGTACATCAGATAGCTAGTGAATAAAAATAATACACTTTTCACATTAATATGTATTAATAATAACCTAATTGAAGTATTTAAACAGACGTATTTTATTTCAGATAATTATTTTGAAATTTTAGATGATTCAGGCGTGGATTATGTATAAGTAAAATCATCTTCATAATATCTTAACTTAAATTTTTTTATTTTAAACACTTTAGTAATTGACATATATAATATTTTCTGAAAAATTTAAATATAAGAATATCAAATCATTATAATTCCAGTTTTCGATGTTTTTAGAGATATTTAACCAAATTGTACCATTCTCTGTCATATTTTGTAATACTTGGGAGCTATCAGTTTATAAAATTTCTTATAGAAAAACGCACATATTATAAGTACAAGTTAAATTATTTAGGGAAAAAAATAAGTTATAAGCTTTTAGCAGTCATTAAAATTAAACAATTTTATCCTAATTTATATACACAAATTACAAAACAAATTTATTAAATTTGTTTATATATTTCATTTCTTATTTAATCAGTTTACTACTAAAATATAATACATTATGTTAATTATTAAAATTGCTACACCATGAAAGCAACCCGCAACAAATGTCAAATTTGCATGGAAAGTACAACAAGCTAGGATATGCTAATAAATTGCCTTTCAGCGCATTTGAACAACTCATGTAGAAGTGTAGAAGTAACCTCTTCAAAGTCTGTACAAAGGAGAAGATTGCTGTCCAGGTTTCTCATTCGAAGTCGCATCTGAAAGTAGGTCGCTTGTGCTAAAGTCGAAGAATTTTAGTCGGAGCAGAACCGTAGCTTACGGAGACTGCCGTTTATCATTCCGTAATATTACCACTTGTATCGGTTGTGATCCCATGACTATCTTGCTATTATGAAATCGATTAGTCCAAATACAAAACACTATACGGTATCTCAGCGATCCACCTCCATTAACGTCCGAATGGGCGAAGAAGTCTGCAACACCACAGACTATCGGCACAATGACCATTGTTGCAGCTTTTCTTGATACTTTAGAAGAGACAGGTTTATCTACAGTAGTGCGTTTAATAATAATCATGGGCGCAAGAATGGCGTCACGTCGTTATTTCAGACGAATCCTGGTTCTGCGTACAATATCATAAATGGACGAATCCTTGCATGAAGGTACCGATTAAAATAAAAGTTTTCATACATTCATTATCGTTGTATGGACTTGGCATCAAGAATGATGGTATGAGGTGGAATTGGTATACATTCTGGTATACAGAACTTTAGACAGCTTGCCAGTAGCTTACACACGAGGAAAGAAGTTCAACCCCTTTCTCCCTTGAAACGATAGACAAAAATTCCATAAATTTTTAACTAAGGATTATTCACTTATAACCCCTCCCCTCTCCCCATAAAAGAAGTTTGTGTACACCGCTGCAGCCGCCTTTACATTTCCGACGTTTTCAGATCCATAGCTATGCTCAAGGCTTCCGTGATAGTACTTTTCTACAAGACTATACACGATAACAAGGTATCTGCGCTATCCTCAATACAAAAGGTGTTTGATTATTGCGCTGACCAGCATGCTCTCCAGATGAGTTATCCATTGAGGACATCTGGCCATGTATTGCGAAAGACGCTATGCACAAAAGAACTTGTAAATTGAATTACATAATTCTTCACATTATATTGTGATGCTCTTCCTTCATTATTTAACTCTTCAGACATCTTAAAGTCTATTAAAATAGTCAATAATTTCAAAACTCCAATTGAAGATATGTAAGAGGAGGACAATACTCTTTATTATCTATTAAAGGATATGTAAGATTGCTCTCTCACATTCCTTTTAATTCAGTTAATTCTAATTTATATTCAAATAATAAAGTCATGGATTACCAAATAACTCTTTTCGATCCAAGTATTTTTTGTTTATAACAGATTCAATTCTTACTACTTTAACTAGAAGTCGCTTCAATCCAAACGATTTATTAAATTTTGATTTAATTCAATTAACAAATATCTATTATCTTGCTGTTATCCTCTAATCTCCTTCTCTTTCTTTTCAATTCTGTTTTGCTTATATATCACACTAACTCTAATTCAACTCAAGAAACTTTTTACCTGCATCTAATTTACCTAATCACGTTTCGTTTTGGTCGGGGGGAGAAATTGTAATTTTATGCAATTGAAGTTACCAAAAAGTCCTCGAGGATAGTGAATAGAAAATCACGAATAGCTAGACGTCATAGCTGTATATGTACAATGAATAAAATTAACTATTGATTACCTTCTTGGTGCACCATTTTTAATGGCCAACAGTGATAACTACAGATGATAATTACATTGCAATTATTTATATGTGAGTTTTGTTAATTTACATCTTCATATAAGCATAAATTAAATACGTTACTGTCAATTTTTAAATCTAACATCTATTTAAAAAATTTTACAATCCAATTCTCAAGATTAAATATTATACTAAGCCCTAGGAGTAGAATGTTTTCAAAATGATCCCAAAAGAGTGAAAAAAAACCATTTATTTTATATTCATAAGTTAGATTAGTGATTATCCTTAAATTGCAAATTTCCATATGTTGTATAATAGTAGAAAGTAGAATTCTAACATCTTGTGTAGCGTCAAACTTATTTCTGCACATTGCCGGCGTTGCAGCATAATAAAAAAATCTTGCTTCACAAAAATATGTAGTGGTAAACAGAAGTAAAACAAATAGTAGATTGTTTTGATATAAACTGGTATATTATTCTGATTAGTTTGATTAGAAATTACCTAAAGGCCGATCTTTGTGTCTTTGCTTTAAATCAGAATTGCTTATTAAATCACTTAATTTTTCATAGCCTGCTTGCTTAGCTATTACAGAAAATGGATTTCGAATTCAGAAATTGTTCTCACTAATCTTCGAAAAATATTGCAAAAGAATTTTTCTAAGCTATATGAGTGTTCTAATAATACTTTAAGAACTTCTTTGTCTCTTTCAAAATTACTTACAATCAAACGTTTTTGAAGGATGTAAAAGAAATACTAATTTTCTTCAACTGTAGAAATCGAAGCTACATTTTTCTCTCAAAAGGTGCAATTTTTATCTCTTGTATAAAAATTACAACACTATTTCCTTAAAATGATAAATAAAAATAGTCGCATTTTGTAAAAAATATCTGCTAGATACGCGAGTCTTATAAACCATAAAAAATTTCTTAAAAATGCAATAAAATGTTTCTTGAATTATTCTGTGCTTCAAGGAAGATTGATTACTCGCTACGAAACTCAAGAAGTCTCAATAGCACTTTTTGTCTGGATAATCATCTATATGCAGTAAAAGAGTGTTATGTTCTCTATCCATTTATTTGCACAAATTTTTAAACAATCCGGATTGAAGTGTTCGAGAATTTACATATTTTATCACTTTTACTACTAGACATATTACATTTTTTTAAAATCTACAAATATTTTTTTTTTGTTACTTGAGCTTGCCTATGCTAAATATAATGACTACTGATGTCTCTTGTAGCTACTTGTAGTAGAAGTGTTTTATCTACCATGGTTTAGCACCGAGCTTACAAATATCAATACACTTCTCCCAACCAATCTCGTGTTTTATAACGTAATTGTTACTCGGCAATTAAACATATCTTCTCCCGTAGTTTTTCACCTAAATACGTACTTATGAGTAATTCCTCCACAATACTTTTATCTAATGTAAAACGAATAAATACTAGTAGTACAGTTAGCCTGCGACATATATCGATTCATCCAATTGTAATGCATACTCACTGCAAAGTTCACTGCTCTTTCTCTAAGACAGAAAAAGATATTTTATGTGCTGTGAAACAGTATTATTCGATAATTGTATTGCATCTATTTTATTTGGGCAGTCTGCTCGTTAGTAATAAATAATACTATATCTTTTACATATGACTCATTAAGTTTTTCTCCTATTGAATGAACTTAACCATTTAGCTCAATGCCATAACTTATGCGGTAAGTTGCTTCATGTGCATTTCTTTTTCAATTTTAGTAAATTAATATTTTTTGAAGTTAAGATTTTTTTTATGGAATCCCAATGTCTCCTAAAAAAGTGCATATATTTTCATTTGTGATCAGCATGCATTGTTTCTTCGTTCTTACAAAGTTTGGCTATATTTAAATCATTATTTGCAATTTTTGTTTAACATAAAACACCCAATACAAATAGGCAGTGGAGTATATAGACTTCTTTTACTACGGAGGGGAAGTAATATTTAAAAAAAAATGCAGATGAGGGTAATCTTTATGTTAAAATTATGGACTTTCCCCCCCATCTTTTTATTTGTGGGGGTTGAATTTCTTTTTGACCTCTTTGTGTTCACCACTGGCAAATGGAACGTCAGTACAATCGAATCCAAATTTTAAATATCTTTCATCATACTTTCGGTTAGGTCTTTTATATGTGGCGCTTGTTCCTAAATTTTTCTTAAGAGAAAACAGTCCGTATATATTTTTCATCAACAGTAGATGTGTCAATTGAATTACTACGACATCTTTTTCTCAAAGTTCCTTTCAATAACTAAATATGCATGATTAACTTTTCTAATTATATATATAAATTAAAAAAGAAAAATACAAATAATTATTTTAAAATAGCCTCCTTACGCTTTGGACAATTTATATTCACAAAAGTATATAGACCTAACATTATGCGAATACATGAATTTGGTTAAATTTTAAACAATAAGAAAACAGAGACTAAAGAATACTTGATTCTTCCAGAATTTAAACGTCAGTACGTTGAATACTTAATACATATTTTAAATACGTTTTTCAATCATATTTATGAAAAATACCTCAAGAATATGGCAGATATACTGTCAACCGTATCAGGTTATTTCATAAGAACATACACTATGAGGAATATATAATGTTATTAATAATTCAACACACGTGACGTTTTGTGGCGCCACTAAGGATCCGTTATGAAATTTATATCCATCAAATTATTCTACAAACGATGAGAGAGTTCGTCACACTATTTGTCTATTACAGCGAAGTGTAACAAGAGTGCAATAGATTCTCAGCTGTCTCGCAAACTTCATGAGGCCATATGAGCCCATAAAAAAGGTTACTGTTTACAGAAGACTGCATGAGAGAACCTTTTGCAAGACAATCTGCTGCTTACGTCCTGCTTACTTCCGCGTAGTTGGTCAGATTTCAATTTTTGGATGACAACTCTCTTTCATATAGTTCTCACCTGTGAGATCTATATAGACGGTGAAAATATTCTAAATAGATTAAGTGAGAAAAAAAAGAAAGGAAAGGTGAGAATATTCACAAATAGAATAGCTAGCCAGGTATACAGATATTAACCTCATAACCCATATTTAGAATGTTTTTGGTTTAGTTTTAGTTTAGTTTTTATTAACGTCGCACTAGAAGCAACACGAGGGCTATTGGCGACGGACCTCGTAATTTTGAACCACGGTCAAGTGACGAGGACGACACCTGAGCTGGCCCCCCTCTCCTAACATCCACACCACGCCAACGGGAGGACTTTGGGCACCGAACAGATTTAACATTGATGCATCAACTGGCTACGGGGTCTGGCAGCACCAAGGATCAACCCGCGACTGAGCAAAACCACCAGTGCCATGAATCCGACCTTGACCACTAGGCTACGCGGCCTAAGTGTTTTGGATGGTTATTCGTCTTCTCCCTCCTCTCCCAGACCATCCAAGACAGAAAACAACATTGCAACAAAAGTGGGACTAGTTAGGATGATTCATAAGCTATTTCACTTATATATATATATATATATATATATATATATATATATATATATATAGATGAAACTTATGTATATAATATTCAATGACTCGGCGCATTCTATAATCCAGCACCCATTCATTTATTTACATAAGGATTTTCCTAGTGGATTCGGGATTTCGTTGATCTTGAACACCAGGTCGAAACACAGCTAGGATCATATTTTGGTAATGCGTTTATCGTAACAGTCAGTTTTTATTTCAGTAAGTGTTTTTTGTTTACGAATGGGTTACATATATTTTTACAAAATATTGCAACTATGTGCGAAAAGAGTACTGGGCAGTAAAATGTTCTCGAACTCATGCAAATTGAACAGTAAAATGCTTCAAGTTATTAATCAAGTGCTAATGAAACTAATAAAAAAGTATGAGTCTAAAGTAGCTTGTCACAGCTTGTTTTAACTAATATCATTGTACTACATTAATTTTTATTCTGTGATGTGTTTTTATCAATGCAAGAATATTCAATTGAATTAATGTTGAATGCTTGAATTTAATTTTTTTGTGTGCTTGCTAGGATTATTAAATATTTTGCAAGACTTTATACCGTCTATAAAGGTTCAGAATGGGAATAAATACATTAACTATGTGTTTTAATATTCCAAATATTTACTTAGACTTATTTATCTTTGGATTACTTCAAAAACTACAGACGCTTGATAATTTGTCAAAACAACCATTTTCTGGGTACCGGATCAAAGAGAGTTTACTGTAAAAGGTTAGCAATTTAATATGATTTGGTTTCTTCTGTACCCAATATTGAAGAGCCACCGAGTTCCATTTGCATTAACAGATATTCAAATTGATACTTCCCGCAGAAAAATAGAACTATGAGTGCATTTATTTGTTTTTTATCTTCTGTATAAAATTAAAGGAGTTTATAACAAGACAACCGAACAGAATTAACTATAAATTTGAAACTTGCATACAATTTGTTTCTCCTTTTTAATCATAAAATGTGTTTGAAAGTATGGAAGCTGAATATTTCTCGAATTTGATTCCTTTGAAGCAATTCTGTGGAATAACACAAAAATAGTTTTAGAATGAAATACTTTTACAGTTATTATTGTACAACACTTAATTTTCAATATTTAGTTTCTAAAAATGTAAAATTATTGAGCGCAAAGTAAAAGTTACATTCTAAATTTAAATTTAATTTATACAATTTATGCAAAATCTATTTCGAGGCGAGGAGTTTGCATAACACCATAAAACTAAAAATTTATTCCTGTATTAGATTCATTTCAGCAGTTTGTCATTGATAAATTACAAATATAACCTTCGCCAAACCCTGAAAGAATTATACTTCCTCAATTAACTAAATTAATTTGAAGTAATGTATATTCCAGCATAAATAATTCAAAATTGTCGGCCGAATAGCTAACTTGTACTTAAAATAACTTATACACATATATAATCAAATTTAGAAAATTATTATTCTTTTTTTTGCAAATAACTAGTAGACCATATCAAAATTGATTTAAAAATATTCTTTGAATATTTTTAGCCATGAAAAAAAAACCTTTTCGCATTTTATAAGTGGCAGTTATAAATATTATTATACTACAATAAAAATTCATAAGATAATAAAATCAAAATTTAAAGGTAAATAATTTAAAACGTTTTCCTGAATTTCACTTGGTGTGTGTGAGAGAGTATGTGTGTATGTCATCAAATTTTCGATCGTTAATTTAACCAACTTCCCATCAAGCTAGAGCTTTGAAATTTTGGGAATCGTTCGTACTCGCCTAACAATGCAATATTTAGACGTTTGCGACAAGTTTTAACTAATATTTCAATAATTTTAATGTCAAAATGTTCTTTCCCCTCGACGCCTTTAGTATATGAAAGAATACAGTGTAGTTATGAATTTAGTTTAATTGTAAGCAAAGAGGATATAATTTAGAGCAGTTGATGGACGTCCAGAACGAGGTTTCTCGTCGAACGAAAAGTTACCATTTTTGAAACGGAAAAAAATTATTCGTACACTATACTTTTTAACAAAGCGGCATTTTTGTAAGCTGTTTTCAACATTGAAAGTTTCTTCGAGTTTACCCGAGCTCGAAATAAATTTTTACAGCCAAGTGTTATTCACTGATATCTATCATCGTACAAATCTAAGAAAGAAAAAAAAAATAGCTGCATTGAAAAATTTCTCTGCAAGTAGTGAAAGCCTTCTCGGGAGATATTCAGACACTCACAAAGTGTTGCATGACACGTTTTTAGCGGAAGAAATGCTTGATACGCAAACTCTGCAAAGGCCAGCGCTACTTTGGGATTTTTTGGGTACACCCCCTCTAATCTAAAAACAAATTTCTTTCTTTTATCATGCATTCATCATTGAAATATTTAAATTATTTTTCCTATGCAACTCATGATAATGAAGAGTTTATATTAATTGTTTAATGTTTGAATAGTTAATGCTTTTTGTTTTTATTTAAACTTTAAATAGAAGATAAAAATCTACTGTAAGATCTTGACACTTTAAATAGCTTCTATAATATTCATTAAAAAATTCTTAAAAGTTAGAAAAAAAGCTTCAATCTTAAACTAATAATGTATTTAATAATCCAACCTGAAAATACCCATTACGAAAGTGTTTCTTTAAATTTTGAAATAATTTATGGGAAAAAGTAAAAAAAAACTAATAAAATTAAATAAACATGTTTACATTTTATAATTACTGAAAAAAGTCACACATTCGTGAAAAAGTAAATTTTAATTAAAATTAGAGAAAAGTATGTATTATGGGTTATGAATTTCTTAAAAATGATATAAACAGAGAGACAATGTAAAATTAGCTAGCCAATACTTTTCAGTTTTGTACAATTTGAACTAAAAAGCAGCATTTACTTCAAAATTCAACTTTTACTCTTGAGGAAAGAATTTTTTACGATTGTCTATTGTGTCTTTAAAACATAAATATAAAGTTTATATATGATAAAGATTTCATTCTGAATAAAATTTATTTTTGTGTGTTTAATTAAGGTACAAAAATGTTTCAAATCAGTTAAAAATCGTGTGTTAATTTAAATTAAATACACATTTGCGTACATAAAGTTAATATTAAAAATAAAACAAATACCATATCATTATAATGATTATCTTTTTGAAAAATATCTACGTGTTTCATTTCGAAATGTATAAAATTACACAATGAACTTTACTATCGTTACTTCAAGACCCGACTAAGTCAATAGAGCTCGAGAAAAAAAACGCACCTTACCTCTAACACACCGAAAAATTCTGGGAATGGGGGAAAAAAAAAACATTTACGATAACCGAATTCAGTAGTAAACCTCTACGATGGCATTCCACGAATTCATCTGCCATATACCGCTGAATATGGAAGGCAATAAATTTCTCCGGGGAATTGTCAATAAAAATTTTCGAAATAAGAATGAAAAAACTGCAATCACATACGAAAAAGATAAACAGAGAGAGAGAGAGAGAGAGAGAAAGAGAGGTTCAACAATAAAAACTTGTCTCTCGTGAAAATTTACAACATCGTTTGCATAGAAACACTCTTCAAAGGGATTTGTATAGTTGTCAACTTATAGTGCACAAAAAATAAAGACTTGTTAACATTCTCTCATTAAAATTAATGAATTATATTTCATATAGCTTTTAATGAAATGAGTGAGCTCATAAAAGAGAATAATTTGAACTCCATTTTTTTATTAAACTTTGGACTACGGATTTAAAAGTAAGCTATGTTGAATCAATGAAATGAACAAAAATACATTAGGATTGTTTAAGCCGAAAGAGGAAGTGCGATTGTATTCTAATACAATTCATCAAGTCATATTTTTGATGTGTTCCTTTACACAAACAATGCTTTTAAATATATAGATGCAGTTAAGCAATCTCATTTTCATACTTCTGTCCTTCCTCATACATTGTACCGTAATTATCTTTCATATTAAGTTTTTCTCCTTTTCGACGCTAATAGAATCACGTATAGTTTTTCCTTAAATTGTGTGTCTAAATAAATAATTTTGACTTGCTTTGTCCTAACTTCAGTGGTGATTCCTTATGGCACTTTAGGTAAGAACATCCATCCATTTTGTGATCATTGTTCAATATAGTAAATGATAAGACGCCTTAAATATTTTAAGATTACAAAAATTCAACTTTAATAAGATATAGATATGAAAAATATGCTATTAACTCTGGTATCAGCCTTTAAAATTATCATTGCCCAAAATTAGAAAGCCTATCGAATAATAATTTACAGCAACTGATAAAAAATAAGATAAATTGACCTTTAAGTTTTTCAGCGCTAGAAAAGAGCTCAATAAATAAATAAATGACAGTACAAGAAATAAACATAAATTATTTCACCTGTAACATCTTTCTTTCTGGTTGAAAACCTGCTTTTTAAGGCTGATATAACTATATAAAAATAATTTCACAGTTCAGTATAATATGAAATATCTTCTTAATCGACGAAAGAGTTTTCAACCGAATTAAGAGAATATACTTCTGAGCGAATCAAGATTATGCGTGATTGAAAACTGAATTTTTCTTTCATAATTTTCAGTGTATTATTTTTTTAAAATACAATAATCTATAGTATTGTTACATTGAATACGCAAGTGTATAATTTTAATAAAATCAATAAGAACTGTAATTAGATTATATAAAGAAAAACTGATCAATTTATTTTTATAAATGACATTAATGTCGTCATAGCAATAATGGGGAAACGTTATTTGATAATAATTGAAAAATGTAACTGACGCTCCATTGCATTGAAGTAGTAATAACTGACACATTTAATGATTTAAAAAATTTTCAGATTGTTAGCTTACTGATACAATCCTTCCTTTAAATTTAAAAAAAAAATGTCTCAAAATCATTTCGAAAGATCGGAAATACATAACATAATTCTTTGAAGAAATAAATGATACGCCATCTCTTGTGTTTTTCTCAGTAAAATAAATGGTATTTATGGTAATAACGATATACTTATTGAATATTTTTATAAATATCGTGAATTATGTAGCAATATACCAATGCAACTGTATTTATAAGCAAATTATAAAAGCATTTAAACATTGAAAACACATCAGAATTAATGAAGACCCATTGTATATATGTCTGTGTTTGATATCCTACCTAAGTGCCTCATTTTCTTCATTTATTAACTTTCTGTTACTTTATCCGAATAATATGGTTTAGTACTCCTCTCAAATTAATCTTCCAGCCAACGCCTCACGTTGTAACTGTAATTGTCCCCTTTAAATTACGAGGCCAGGTGGTGTTTAACTTCTAGAACTCACGCGTATAAAAGCTGATGCTATCTATTCTACGAGCCCTTTTTTTCCCTCTCGATTTCTCTTTGCTTCGTCTGTGAAACTTCGTGGTTTCCATTCATACATGCATGCATTCATGCATACATGCATGACATACACATGTATGCATGCATTCATGCCATACACATACATACATTGGAACACACACACACATATATATATATATATATATGGGTATCTCCGCACCAGGTTGACAAACTTCTAAGAGGGTGTGTGCATGTGTCTGAAGGCTACATAGTACATATTTCAAGTGACCAATATTCCCCGCACACTCCAACAATTAATGAGATGTCAAACTCGATTAAAACAAAGATTTAATAAAGAAACACTACGCAATACAAAAGTTAAAATGAAAAATTTCAAAATAATCGGTAGTTAAAGGGTAGTTTCCATCTGTGCAGACAATAATTTTTCCACACATAATACGAGTTCCTTAAAAAGAATGATGCTGGGGCATGTGCAGAAATGCGTGAACCTGGAAATACTTCTGCTGGGCAACCGAAGGAAAATTTACATACAATAGCGAATTACTTCTTCGTTGAAATGAATTGCTCAAAATAGCTACAGTAATTCCCAGCCGGTCTTACATCTACTCAGAAAGGAAACTAAATTGTACTTTCCGACCATATTTGGGTCGTGTATAGTTCAAATAGGAGCAGGAGGTTTCAATGAAAAGAACATTAGGTTTTAGCAATCTGCCAAAGCATTACCTTGTTCTAACCATTAACCTCTGCATTGAAATTCTTAGAACCATGCTTCTAAATTAAGAAAGGATCCTCAGATGAAGTGGCCAGAGCTTTTATTAATGCAGCCTCTTTTAACTATCACACGTGCACATGTAAGGATACCTTTAGGCTGGCAAAGAGATTTGCTACTATAATGCACAGGGTTTGAAGATCTCAATTTCCTCATTAACTCCTGGAGAGCAACCAAGTAGTTAGGAAAGAGGCACTCAAGCAGTTGCCCGCAAGAAAACTGACCTAGTAACCTAAAATGTTCTCCATAAGTAGGGTCAGCAGAAGCTGAATTGCATTATCTATTAGTATAATATGCACATCAAAACCTGTTTAATAGGAAACTTGTATTTGTTCCACCATTCCATTGTTGGTTTGAAAGTTATTGTTCTGATACGCAGAACATCAAACATCATTATTTGATACATCAGTATCTTCAGTATTATCAGTACACCAAATATCAGTATTGTCTGTATCTGAAAAAGACAAGTCTCACATTGTACTCCCTGATCACGATCACTTGACCCTCTGAGGCAAACCAAAGCGTGAAATCCAGTTTAGAATAAATATTTACCGGAGCTTTTGTCCTAGAAAGAAACAGCATCTAGCCACAGCGTAAAACCATCAACCACAGTTAAATAATTCTTAAATCCCTCAGAAATTTTTAAAGAATCTATCAAATCTGTATGTAGATGTAAAAACTGAGTATTTGATGAAAAAATTAGATACCGAAGCTTTTGTATGTTTATATACTTTAGTTCTTTGACATGGAATAATATTCTACGCCAAGTAGTTATCCTTTAATTCAAGATCCGAATTTTATATTTATTCCTCTGTTAGAAGGTATTTTTTTCATCTTGCCATAGGTTCTTATATCCACCAATTTCAAACTTAAGTTTACTTTCTTCATCATAAGTAATTACTAATAGTTCATTTTGGAAAGATGTATCGGCCTCTTCAATATTTGAGGTAAAATGATTTTTTATTCAGTCTTGAAACTTCCATTTCAAAATATCTTCAAATCGTTATTCTACGTCCAATTTAAGTTTGTTGAGGTAACTAAAGAATCAGTCGATATATCCTTCGGGAATCAATCATCTTTTACGGATGATAATCCAGGAAACTGATAAAATTCTCTCTTTAATAGATCATAAAGAAATTAGATTAATAAATTATAACAAAATCCATACTACCCAACATTAAAGTTGAAACACTCCCTAGTGGACAGTAGGGACCATATTGACTACCACTAGTCAAGGGGAACATTTATGATTATTTTGTATAAATTATGGGTTTATGATCAACGTAAAGTGTAAACGGGCGGGCTTCTAACATACGCCGAAAATACTGTATCGAAGAATACCCCGCTAGAAGCTCACGACCATGTGCAGAATATTTGATTTGGGTAAGGGATAGTTTCTTCGAGAAAATTCCTAAAATGCCTTGGTTCCCTGAGAGTTATCTCGTGTAAAATACTCCATAGCAAAATCGTTACATTCAGATCACAGAGCTCATTTCTCAGAAGTGGATGGATGGCAAATTAAAACCGCCTTAGCTAAGACCTTTTTGATTTTATCAATACTTGCCTCGATTTTAGGAATCTATTCAATTATTTTATTCTTTTTCACCTTTATCAGATTCTTATGAAAATGTTTTAAAATATTTTAAATTTTAGAAATGAATCTAAGTTAAAAGTCGATCATATCCTAAAATTTCCTAAGCTAGCGACCATTTTCGGGTCTGTTGAAAAAAGTTTAAATAGTGAAATTCAAATAATCAAAATATGTAATAATCATGGTTTACTCAATATCATACGGATTAATTCGATTCTGATAGCATGTAAGGACTAAGAAAATTTTGAGAAATCTGCCTTTACCCTCTAATTAGAGAGAATAATTTTATAGATGCGGAACCTTATACCTATCCTGCTTGGTCACCCTATTCAGTGCCCTGTCGTTATCTAAAGCTTGTCAATCTGAAGAACAATTTAGGAACCATAAGGCGAAGACTCACCCAACCACTAAAAGATGGCCGATAAATTCCTTTTCCCCGATTATACTCAAATTCTTATTAAGCTTCTTTTAACTGTGCGGGATGCAATCTACATGCTCGTGCACTTACCAGTGGACCTTTGGTTTGAAAGAAGATCAGAATACAACAAAGTAGAATTTAGCTTGGTGATTTGCTTATGCTAATTTAGCAATTTATGGCAATCACTACCTACTGAAACTGCTCTCAAAGACTCTACTTCCTCAAATCCTGTCCAACCCAAGCATCTAGAATTTTTTTAGATCGATCAATAAATCAAATTGCTTCAAGAAATCAATACCTATTATTTGTATTGAAATATCTACGATAGCAAAAAGCCGCTTCTATTCCCTCGTAATCCAAGATCTATGCTGAACAGTTTTAATCCATATAAATTTCTCATATAAATCGTGGCTATAAGACAAAGTTGTTATGAATGTAAAGCAAGACACACACATAATTAGGAATCACAAAACATTAATAGGTCGTAAATAATTTGCGCACATGGTACCAAACACATAAGATGAGTGGACACCAAGAAAGTAAAATTGCGTGTTATTAATCATTGTACATCTACAAAAATAACGGTAATAAATATCAACTACAGACTAAGTCATATGCATTCCGTTTTCACACTGAATCTTCCAGCCGCTATAGCAGGAAATCCCTTTATTGCGTGTTATAGCTCTCTTACTCGAAAGCGGTGTGCCTCTACCATATCTATAGTATAACCATCTCAATGCCGGAGTACGTGCCATTTATTCACGACTCGTGACAGCTCTCTGAAATGATCTCTCAGATAATCGCTGGAGTAGGTTTGTAAAGAGGCCCCATCAATATAGTCAGCAGCCCCATGTCAGATACAAATTGGCTAGATCAACGTTTGTGTAAATCAGCCATTGAGCTACTGCTTCGGAGTATGAAAAGATAAGAGTGTATGTTTCTTTGCACAAACACTCAAGCACTTGCAAAGCCCTCTGCCACTTGAACGCATTTCTTACCCAGGACTGCCATATGATTCCGAGTCGTCTAGGTCAGGAGTCGGCAGACCGCAGCTCGTGATCCACATGCAGCTGTTTGAATTGCGTTTGCTACTGTTTAGACTACTGCTTCAATGTTTTGTAATGATTGATTGGTTGGTTTTATGGGATATAGAGATATATAGACTATTATCACCTTATATATTTGCAGTGTTATTAGTATGATGAGCAAGCAGTTTAGATTGAATTGAATTGGAACACTAGTGGCTTAGAAATAATTTTAGTCTAAAATAAATTTAGAAAAGTTAACATAAGCCTAAAACCCCTTTCGAAATTCAAGTTATTGTGGAATAATAAAGGAAAAAGCCCATATGGAGAATTAATCTTAAAAAAAGAGCCGAGCTAGCACTAATACGATAAACCTGCGACTCCTTCTGAACTTTGAGGGAGTATTATCACTTAAGATATTTTTGAAACGATATGATCGTCTGTAATTGGTTGTAAGAAAATATATTCTATTGAACAAAAGTGTAAATATCTTCAATAAATTATTCGTATGAATAACTAAATGTGTAAATTATTTTCAGAAGAAGTAAGGAATCATTAGTCATTAATATCGATCAATACCTGTGAACCACCACCCACCAATTAGAGAAGGATGTAGTCACGACATTCTGGGACAATCGGTCTGTAAACGGAATGAAGTGATAATTTTGCCTGTCCTCAAGTAACTGATTGGGTTATGCGTTCCAATTATTGAAGTAAAAATAAGAAATTAATAAATAGAAAAATAATATTTAACCACCCTTATCTTGAATTTCAAAATAACTTACCATAATGAATACATAGGAAGATCAAAAAACTAAAAAAATTAAAAAGAAAAATTATTCGCATTTAAGTCATTAAATTAAAAGGTTGATGATGAACTTAAAAAGATATTGATTGTAATCCAGACATAATTAAAAATTTAGCACAGTTCTTCTGGAGCACAAAACAGAACTGAAAGATTTAGGTAAATATATTGTAGCTCCAACTAATCTAGATGATTTAGAGGTTGAATTTGAAAATTCATTACAATAAGATGGATAGATTGTGCTTTGTGGGTAACGATTTTAATAATAAAGTAGCAATTATGAAAAAAAAATAAAAGAAATGCCTATAGGCACGATTGCCAAAATGTCTTCGTACGAAAACAGAGCATTAAGTCGAAGTCCGCAGTTTCAATTGATGCGTCACATGTGTTATAACTGACATTGCACAAGGAAGGGTGTTCTGTTTGGGCGATATATGTCGGCCCAAAGTCCCGAAGAAGAACTTTTCGGACTGCTTTCACTCAAGGGATAAACACGTAGAGAAAATATTGCGAACGCTGTAGAAATATAAGTGGAATATATAGGAATTAATTTAAATAATATAATTTTCATTTCTCCCGATGGAACTAAAAATATTTCAGAAGTAAATAAAGCAACTGTTTTAATTTTAAAGGGGGAAATTGATCGTGCAATTCTCACGTTTCTCTACATAATACATTAAGAAATGCTTTGCACTCAAATATTTCGTGAAAAATTGTTACAGTAATGAGTTTATTATCAAGGTAACTATTGCCAAACCATTTTATCATTGTCAACTGAATGTCTCAAGGATGAAATGGATAGATAGTCAGTACATAAAATTATTTCTGCATAAGGTCCATTGACTTTCCAGAGAAAACATTCTGAAATACTTTGTTTCAAGTGTAAAAGAAATAAAATTGTTCTTACTTGAAAAATGCATAAAGTATTAGGATTTGGAAGAAGGCACATAGTTACGAAAATACTATTTCGTGTGGCAGACATTACTTCACATTATAATGCTTTCATTGTATTGTTACAAGGAAAAAGAAATGTCACATATGCATTATTGAAAGAAGTAGAACACTTTGAAAATAAGCTACAAGTTCTCGCTGATGATATAAAGAAACGTGAATTACTTCAAATATTTAAAACAATATTGTGATAAAAAAAAGGGGGGGGGTTGTTTTGATACGAATCATTTCAGCACGGTCATAGAAAAAAAATCAAGAATAGTTTTGGAGAATTTTTTCAAGATTCAGAGCAAATAAAGATACACCATCTTTCATTGTGCATCTTCTCAAAGTCAACGAATTCAACTTAGCAACTTTCAATACAGACACTGCTTTATTTCAGATGCAATTAATAGATATAAAAGCGAGAAACTATAGAGTAAACTTATTCATAGATCTGACCATCCTCTTGAAAGAGCTCATAAGAAAGAAATCCGATTTAATTTCTCAGTACAGCTGTAAAAGAACTGCCTAGAATAGAAACAATAATAGTTGATACATGGAATAGTTTGCCTTAAATATATGAATTGATATAAAATAGCATTTGCTGTACTTACAATCTTTTACATATTTACGCGAACCAACATTTCCTTCTATGATTCAAATAAAATGTATGCTCAGAAACAACTTAAAAACGATAATTTATTATCATATAAAAATTGAAAACTACAGTAATTTCGGTAGAAACGCCGTGTTTAAAACGTAAACTTTCAGCAGATACGGTTCTTTTTACCAATGTGACATATCCGTGCATATAAAAAATAATCCATGAGATGTCATTTTAAATATCTTGGATTACCTTGGGGCTGCACCCACACAGAAGATCACCCAGTTGCTTTTTTCCAACTTTATTGTGTTTGTAATCTTTCCCTTGAACTACCTACGTGCCTTATTCACCCTAAACACGAGATCTCGGAACAAGTGTCCGTTTCCCCCTCATTCAAATAAACATTCACGTTCTGAATATTAGATTTGTGAAGAATTAGGAATAGTGAATGTAGTAATCAGATAATGAAGGATAAGATTTTGATGGATTTGCACGATGATGAATTTTTATTGTAATTATTTTTGTTAGCAAAAGTAAAACTTTTAAATATCTTCTGTCATTCAATTTCATATTTAGTTGTTACGATATTTTTTATAACACAGTCTAAATGTTACAAATATGGACTTTTTATTGGGTAGATATAAGAAAATTCGCAAACGCGTAAGTATATATTTTCAACATTTCTCACCTGTAATTTATTTTTGAGTAATGGTTTTCATACCATGCAATTTTTTTCGAAACTGATATGTCATGTATCACGACATGGGGCAAAATTTTGCAATTGTGACATTCATGACGATGCCACCCGAAATTCAACCAAGTGCGACGTTTACGTTGATGCGGCGTTTCTATGCAATTAAAGGGGAGGGGGTTGCGCCATTTTCTTCGAGTGCGGTGTTTACGGTGATCCAGCCTTTCTTTTGGAAATTACGATAGCTATTTTCCAGACATAACAAAGCTTTCAAAACCGATACAAAGTCAATGTTGTCACCAAGTTTTGAACAAAAAAAATTTTGCAATCATAATATTTATATGCAAGAACAATGTCAATTTTATGTGGAAATGAGATATATTACGTGTTCGGCTAAATAAAGTTCATTACGTTAATATGTAGGAACAATCAATACCAAATTTAATTATTAGTGAAAAAATGAAATTCCAAAATAAAGTACTTTCGGTATTATTGATACTGAAATTAATTCGCGAAGATTGAAAATCTAATTCCTAGAATTATGATGTTTTGACATTGGTTGTTTTATGCATTAAGCCACAAAATTTAAAATATCTTTGATAGTTCTTAATTTGTAAGGGAAGGGAAAACATTTTTTTTTTCTTTAAAATTGTATAAAAATAAAATTCCTTTTTTAAATAATAACAATCTGAATCGCTACCAAGGCTGTGTCCCCAATTCTCTAGGATGTGCACACGTTTACCTATAAACGGCTCTTTGATTCCTTTAATTATTCTGTCCCCTCCCTCTTCCTTAATTACTCGGCTCTTCACTCTCGATAGTCTGCCGACCCCTAATCTAGGTATATTCTACTTCTCCTAGAAATCTGTCAACCAGGCACTCGGACATTATCTATCTATATTTTATATATATTTTATATATATTTTATATATATATATATATACATTTTTTCCCGTAATGTTACATCAAAAAGATATATTATATAATTTTAAAATTAAGATGAGAGCGGCAACTTCAAAATTTTAATTCAATTCAATGCATAAAATGAGAAAATTGTTTCACCAAAAATGCTTACATTTCATGAATGAAATGAATAATTTATTTTTCATTATTTTCAATTTGGCTTAAATCTTATTTGGCTGTAGTCCCTATTCTGTGTAAGATATGTTTTCATCTATAAAATATTTCGTTCATGCGATTGTCATGTACATTTAGAAAGAATAATAACACATTTTAATCATCAATTTGGCTTTAATTTTAACTGGTGTGAAATATATTTCAGCTTTCCATACAAAAGGATACATCTTTTCCAACATCCATTGAAGAAATGTCGTGATTTTTAATGTATTAGTTAATAGATCGAAAATAATTATTTGAAGAAATTGAATGTTTTTATAAAAAGAATAATTTTTTTACTCTAACAGTGTTAACATATAACAAAAAAAGTTGAATAACTGCATATTTAATCTAAATTGCTTTGATTTTTGCAATAACTTTGACGGGGATAGATAAATGAATACATTATTTTTATTTGAAATCTTTGTACAATTTGATTAAAATCATTCTTCATTTTTTGAATTAATCTCTCTAGTTTTATGTAATTGAGTTCAAATTTATTGTGTTGTTATATAATTAGATTTAATCACATGAACATAAAAAAATTATTATACAGTTTTCTTGCTCTTCATGAAGTTAGTCAATTGAAATATTTGGAAGCCTCGGTGCATCCAATAAGAAAAAAATTTAAAAAAAAAAAAAAAGGTAGAAATAGTTTTTAGAAAATAATTTCTAATTTAAATTAGAAGGTAGGAAAATAATAATTAAAAAAAAAGAAGAAAAAAGTAAAGAAAAGTACATTGAAATTTAAATAAAGGATGAAATATTAAAACTTCTTTAAAGCCTCTCTGTTAAACACCATTTCAGCATTTGAGATTAAACTTTAGTTGATTTGATTTTTGATGTATTAAATTACATCATTATTATCTTTGATGATAATGATGAGAAAAAAACAACCGAAAACTAACTTTATTTTGCAAAAATCCATGCTACTACTTTCGAAAATTATTTTTGATTCTCTGCAGAAAAGATGGAACAGTGTTTTGGCAACTCTTCAAAAATACGCCCCTAGAAAAATATTAACAAATCTTCAGTCGCAAATGTCACGAGTGAAACATTTGGCCTTTTGAAATTGCCCCAGAGTGTTAAGCTGCTTTCAGAATTTACATTGCTATGCTGGCAGCAGAATTAAACGGTATTAACAGGAAATTAATATTACTTTTGTTTTTGAGAATTATTTTCTTTATAAAACATAGTTATATATATATTTTTTTCGAATTTTCTATATTTAAGTTTTCTTTTGTAGTTAAATATGAATATTTTTATTCATTTGCATTTGTTTAGAATGTTTCATCTTTTTTTTACGGTTCGGGTGTACGAGTACATATTTTGCTCATTGATACAGTATTTATTTCTTACATACTGATTCAATTATTCAAATTACTTCCTGATATGTTTTCAATTTTAAATTTTATAAATATATATATGCCCGAAAATTCATGAATAAACCAAGTTTTGTCACTTTTAAGAGCATTCTTATATTTATTTCATCTTCCATAGTAGACACAGAAGCTAAAATTTATCTTAATATGTACATCTTAATAACTCTATTATCGAACATGTCGCCTTTAAATAAGAAATATGTTCGTATATACGCTCTTTAGGTTTCCAAACACTTTTTACTATATTCATTTTTAATACATTATCTCATGTAAAATAATCTTAAAACTGAAGTGTAATAAAAGTAAAAAAAATTGAGATGTTCCTTTTATCCAATGTTAAAAAAAACTTACAAGCATAATTTATATCACTTAAAGAAAATTAAATTTACATAATTAAATAACTATATCAATAAAGTTTCCGATGAATAAAATGGAAAACAGAAGGAAATAAACAAAACTATATAAAGTAAAAAGGTTTAAATAACGAAAAGTAATCAATAATCTTATAATTATTTTGAACCAACTAAATAATAACTGAAAGAATAAAAATATAATGAAGTCCTAGATAAACATTTCAATACGCTAAAGTTTTGAACATATCATTATTAATATTATTTCAGAAATCAATAAAATTATTGATTTTAATCACATTAACGCTTCAATTTAAGATTTGTTGTAAATAATGAATTAATATTATTTCAATTTGAAATAGTTTCCTTTTTTTCCTTTAAGGTTTGAAAAGCATTGCATAAAAATTTACGTAACTCTACTTTTCACGGAAAGTTTATGATCATAACAATGTGCAAAAGAATCTTGGAGAAAAGCCAAATATGTGCATACAAAGGGAAAAAGTACGCTTTTTTTTTTGTACAAAACACGGGAGGGGAGGGGGCTTTGGGATACACAGTTGCATTTTCCCTTGGCTACATGCCCATCGCTCAGGTTGATAATCAATTATTAGTGTTTGTGCCATTAAGAGAAAAAGTGCAATGAGCTTTATTCAAGATTTAATCAAACATATGTTTAAGATGTAACGGAATAATCATTTAAAAATTACCGAATATTAAGACATAACATATAAATCTTTTAGAGCTCTTGGTGAATAATGAAATAGAATTTAATCATTCACATAACGTTTTAATAATTGTAAGACTAAGGAGGATAGATCTCTGAAGATAAATAGGTATAGCGTATTAAAGAAGTGGAAAGAGAAAAACTAAAAACACAAAATTGATTTTTTAAAAATATTCAAAGAATTCTGTAAATTAATTTTGGGGAAAAATTATATTGAATTTTCTAAGATTGACACCTAAATTTTGAAGATCCCCGTCCCCTTTTCTGGGGAACGTAATCACTTTCTTCGTGTATTAAATTGAGTTTTATGGTATAATTATTGTATGTATGCGAGTAATGATTATTTAACAAGGGAAATTTATGACAATTTTCTTTTAGAATTATCTATTATCACTTATTTGCAATGACCTTTCGAAATATTTCCATTGTAATTTAATGGGAAATATTTCATTCATTCCTGAATCATTTTATTTTCCATTGTTTATGATTAAAGACGAGTATCACACAAGGTCAAACTATTCTTCAGAACCATGTAGAAGATTTCTCAGAAATTTCTTCAAGATTCAAGGTTCGTTCTTTCTAAAATCTTTGAGAATAATTCATGACAAAATATTTTTGCAATTACGAAAGTTTGTAATTTTATTTCATAAGAATTTTTCGATTTAATTAGACAAGATAAGAAACAGGGAAAATTATAATAGTTTTGATAATTTTAAGAAATTCAGAAGTTCATAAGATATTTTTTATCCATAGATCATAATAGAACATTTTAAAACGAGCATCTTAATATTAAAATTCTCAATGATCCTTTAAAAAGCTTTTTAATAACTAATTTCTTACTTAATCGAAATTTAAAAAGTTATCTGATGAAATTTAAGAAATAAACCACTGATATAATTTTAAAATATAAAAAAATACATTGTATATCGCTTAAAACTATTTCGCACGAAGAAAAATATTTAATATTTGTCTAAAATGAATCTTGAATATAGTAAAACTTTTCGCATAAGACGAGAAAGAGTATTCTAGTTAATACAACACACAGATATGGGGGCATGTTTTAAACTATTTTAAGGTGAATATTAATTTCTACTGATTGATTTTGTCAATATAAAATTCACTTTTGCAGGTTTTTAAAAATTATTTTATCTTAAAGGGATTTTAATAATTCCTTGAATTGTTATTTTGGTTTGGTCACTAGCATTGTAAATAAGGAAAAAAGTCACACAAATACCATTAAAAAACTCTTTTAAGAACGAGAAAGAAAGAAAAAAAGAAAAGAAAGCTGTCGTTGTAAGAGGAAATAAGAAAAGCAATAATTTAATCAACAAGGAAAAAGGACTTCACTAAATCTCGGTAAAAATTAATTTATTATCATCTCGATTCTTAGAAAATGAGAAATGGCATGAAGGATTTGATAACGAGACAGTAATTATCAAAATTGACTCAAAGTAGCATTATGACTGTTTGCGTCTTAAATAAAAAGAATTTTTTTTTCTTGAAAAAGCCTTGTTCTGTATGTAAAATTATAGCCCGCTCATTTAGATTAGTAGTGAATAATTTTGTTTTGGAAAAGTAATGTGCAAAGGAAATTCTTGAATGTAACTTTTTACTTCAACTAAAAACAAGAAAAGAATAGAAAATAGAAACACGAAAAAAGTATATACGTGGTTGAAAATTTCTAATTGTAAACAAATTGTTTCTGTTTATTATCAGAAATGTATTTCTCTGGTAATTAAAAACTCTGCAGTAATTGAAATATTTTATAATTAAAGAAAACTCCACTCACCTGGTTGTCATGTTTGTTCCAAGATGAAATGCTAATCCTTTGCTTACAGAAAGAAATATAAAAAAAAATGTTTGTTAATTTGTCACACAATAATTGTTCATACGGCAACACAGCAACAGACGGAAGATCAAAAAATTTCTTGTCAAAAGCTCATTTTTAAATCAAGAGAATTTTTAAATTGAATTTTTAGTCTCTAGACATGATTAATTTCTTTCATGAATCGAGGTCACACATTCTCATAATAAATCTTTCATTTCATAACAGGTGACCAATAAATTTCAATTTCTATAGAGATTATCTTTTCAGCAATCTAGTTAATATAAGCAAGTTTATTTTTTAAAACTAAAAAAAAAAACGATTCAATATTTTTTTAATTAGAAATAAAATCGAGTAAAGCGATTTCATAACTTTCTCCTCGCGCTGTCATTGAAGATCGATGAATCAACAATTTGCATCGGTGAATAAAAAGAAAAAAAACAAGCTATTCAAACGAGTTGACGATTCGTTTCGTTGGTGGAGGCGGCGGAAGAGAAACTGATCACACAACCAACAATCCCTTCCTCCAAAGCACTGCCCTGAAGGCTTTAGCGTCGCCAACATTTTAACGCCAAAGACGAACTGTCTCCCACTCTGTATACAAGTGATTTCGAAAGCTAAAGTAAAGACCAGGAAATTGTGCTCAACTGAAAATATGCACACTCTTTGAAAATAAAATGTTTCTCTTTAACGAATTGTACGTCTTCAGATACTGTTAAAAATTTGATTTAATTCTAATGTCGCCAAATAATCGATCTTTATAAACAAATATGTTAAAAAGTTTTACGAAATAAAAGACTGACTGTTTTGATATTATTTAATAGAAATATCACGAGGAAGTTTTTATATCGGTATTCATATACGCATAATGCTTGTGCATGTAAAAAAAACTATAAAAAGACGAAAGTTAAAATACTTCATTTTATAAAATTGAAATTATTGTAAATAAATTTTGATTCATTCTTTTCTGAAAGCATATATTTATAAGAAATGAAAGAACATAATTTTTCATATTAATTTTGTATAAACACTGGACTCGGTATTTTCATTTACCTAGTTTGTAAATAATTATTATCTGAAAAAGGCAATAAACCCTTTCTTGTTAAATTTATTTAACAATATCAAATCTCGGGGTTTTCATTACCCATAATTTTTTTTATTAATATTCAATGTTTCAGTTATATTAATTTCACGAATATTATGTCTTTCTTTACTGAGTATCTGTTAGGTAATGGGAACACTTGCATTAATTGCATTCGAAAAAATTGAGATATAAGTAAGAGAAAGTGATCGCAGAAAATGTATCATAGTATTTGTTAAATTGAGTAAAAATGTTTGATTATAGTATTCAATGATTTTCAAGTGAAACATTTGGAAATCATCAAAACGCAAAACATAACCATAACATGAATTTAGTTGCCATGATTAATTTCAATATATTTTAACCACTCTTTCTAATAAGTACAAATATTGTTTAATTGTTTCTAATGTTCTTGTGAATTTCTCAATGTCTTAAAAATGTATTGTTAATCCCTTTTTAAAATTTAATTACAAATTAAAAAGAAATGTTGATATACATAATGAAAGACAAATTTTACGCATAGTTGCCTACAATTATTTAAAAAATCATTTGAGAGAATATTTAAAAGTTTAATTGTAAAACTCTTCATTTACTGTTTTAAAAATCATAAATGACCATTAAAAATAAAATAAATCTATGTTTTCTTGATATATGGCGTTACAATTTCTTACAAAACTTTTTTTTTTTTTTTTGTTTTAACTAGGATTTTTTCTTAAATAGTCTAGGAAACAAACAATAAAGATATTCATCCTTCATAACAAAAGAAATGAAATTTATATATATATTACGGCAAGAAAAATCTAGTTGATCACATTATCAATTTAACAGTACAAAATCTTTTTAAAAATATGTTTTCAGTTAGGAAAATTCGGTAGGAATAGTCACTGCATTTCCCAGTTTATATGCAGGGTAATTCTTCATATTAAAAAAAATGCCAGATTTTTTTGGTTGTTCAATTAATATTTATTTCACTTTTCATAAGGAACTTTTCTGATTCCTCAATTTCTTATTCTACGGAATGTATAACCAAAATATTGTAGGTAACTTTTATTCTTTAAATTGATATTTTATAAAATTAAATAAAGTAAACTATGAAAAAAATGTTAAACATTTGAATGATAGATTTCATGTATTAGTTCACACATTATTTAACTCGAGCAATTTTCTCAATTCCTGAACGGCATCCTATTTCTTTTCCTTGGAATAAGAATTCTTACAATTTATAGAAAAAATTAAGAACTAAAAAATAATAAATTAATTTATGCTTTGACATAATAATAAGTAACATTCTTCTCTCTTACATGATGAATTATTCAATCAAAACGTAAACTACACTCAGCAATTAAAAATAAAACACAGCGCTCTATTTTTTAATACTGGAACACACAAAATTGAAGAGAAAGCTTGCCTTAAGTTGGCAATTCAACGTGTATTTGATAATTCTCGCAGAATTTAATTTCTTTATTTTATAATTGGGATTTTTGTGATATAATTTTATATAGTTCCCCAATTAGAACAATACAAATATTCCTTCATTTCTCTAATGAAGGATCGATATTCTGATGTCTTATAATTTGTGTATAACCAGATATTAAAAAGCGTAAAAAATAGTTATGATTTATTCAATAATCCATAGATATACATAGGTAAAGTGTAATTACATTTTAACCTTCAGAATAATTTTCGCAGCCATGTATCAGATATTTTACTCATAGTATATAATTTACAATTCACGAAAATAAAGGAAAGCCCATATAAGAAAACATTTTGGAAAGAAATTAATTTAAAGATGAATGAAAGATGACTAATAAAACATACGAATCAACAAGGTTAATATTCATGTGAAGATATTCAGGTAGTGTTTTACAGGAATATTACATAAAAATAAAGCAAAAATTTCAGTTATATCAGTCTCTTTAACTTAAATATGCTTAACACAGCTCAAAATAATTTATATTCTACTTCATTTAAGTCTCGAATTTCAGCTTATATCACGATTTTCAGTTTCTTATTTTATATTTTAAATATTTCATATTTTAATGGTAGGCGGAAGCTTTGCATTATAAAATATATCATTAGTTTAAAAGTTATGCACATTATTTTCAAAAGACATGCATGATAATAAGATGTAAAACAGAGTAAAGCTATCTTTTACGTAGAAAATGTATTCATAGTTTTTGCCAACGAACTCAAAAAGGCATTGAAAAAAAAGAAAAGCAGAAACGCACATTTATATATTAGAAGGAAAATCATTATACACATTTTACTAAGCAAACATTAAAAATTGCACATATAAATTACAAATATTTGAGATAAAACTTTTATCCTTTACGATATTCCTACGCATAAAAACAAAAAAAGATGTAACTAATTCTCCCATTTGCTTCACACTACAAAGATAGATGCTTCAGAAAATAGTAACACATTTGATGCTTTTTTTATTGAGCAATTCTCTTTACTTGCACTCAATGACCCGAAGACGCCAGACAGTCCCAACGGAATAAAATAATGAGAACTGTGATATGGAATAATGGATACCCACCCTTGTCTTCAATTTACATCTGAATTGACCATAATCTCTAGTTGATGATTCACATACATAAAAAATCTTGCATATTTTATTTTTAAGATCTACAGTTCTAACTCAAAAGCCTGATCTTACGGTCTCGGGAATAATAATTCATGGAGCTTTTTTTTATAAGTTATCAAACATATCAGAAAGTAAAATGCTAACTATGAGATATCTTAAAATGTATTAATGTGCTAATAGTGTGTATAATTTCACTTTTTCAATTAAATATTAGTTCAAAATTTTTAACGAATGTTTTCAATTTCATACATATAAATTGCTTTCAGGAAATATAGAACATCACAATTCTTTTGATTATGGCTTTTGATGAAGTAATTTCCTTTGAAATTCAATTATTCGAATACATAAAATAAATTCGAGTTCACTAAATCATAAAGGCATTTTTTTATAGAAAATATCGACCTGTACTTATTTTTTTAATATGAGTAATAATGCAATTTTAATTTCTTTATTATGCTTGGGTTGTATGGCGTATAAATACCTACATCTGGAATGAAATACTAATGTAAAAGCTTTCCTAATTAGTAATTAAATGAATTACTTTTAAAAGATTTGATGCATTAAATATATGCTTGTCTCTTGACTATGAATATTCATAGACTATACCTGCCCAATAATGACATACATGCTATGATAAACTTTTATTTTCCATTCAAATGAAAGTCGTGAAACTTACCGTAAGCAGTAAAAAAGTTGTATTAAGATAAAGAATTTGCCAAGCAAATCCTCAAAAAGGCGGCTACAAATTTTAAAGCAACCACGAAGTTGCTGTAATGTTCTGTTTTTGTACTAAAATGATAAATAAATAACAAGTTTTGTAAAAATCTTCATGTTTGACATACGTTCTTTGAATAATATCGCGTTAATATCACTTTAAAATAAGAAAATACGCTTAGAAAATTAGCCGATAAGAGAAGGTTAAAAAAATTGACCCCTCTCCCCCCAAAAAAAGGTTTTGTAACATTAAAAATAACTAAAATTGCCTATATAAAAATTACTTTATATTGAATATGAAGGTAGATATCAGAAAGAATTAATGACTTTTTATTATCACCTTTAATTGAAATCAAATTTTACTAAAAAACCTGAGTTTGACATATATAACGATTTTCTTATTTGTTTAAATTTAAAACGCAAACATTTTATTACAGCATTTATAAACTCTAGAAATTAAGATTAAATAAAATATTACTTGATCGATAACGACCAACAAACGTAAATAAAACAAATGCTCTGAGCTGATAGTTACTATATATAAGATTTCATTCTAATGTAAATAAAGCTAACATGCGATCTGGATGCATTAATCTAAGCTAATGCAACATTCAAAGGTGAAAAAGATATTATTGAATTAATCCATTACTAATAATAGTTGATACACAGAATCCAAAAAGCAATTTATTAAAAACAAGACAGCACAATTTATATTTCATAGCATTTTGAATTAAACTGCAAAAAAAATGAACCAATGCTTCTCTTTTGAACTAAAATTTTAAATTGTGCTTCAAAAATAGTTATAAATAAGAACTTAAAAAACGCAATGTTTCCCATACTCATAGAATACACCTCAAACTTAAATTTACGTCTACTTCAATGATAAACAATTCAGTATAAGAATTTCTTAGCTCATATACAATAATAATAATAATCCAAAATTTATAAAATTTATTGAAACTAAAAAATAATAACTCCCTGCAGAAGATTATTAATAATCAGATAAAATATATATAAGTAATTCAAAAAAATAATTAAATAATTCAGAAAAATTGACATTATAAACAGTTTTTGTATGTTGTGAAATCAAAAATAATTTAATAATATCATTTATTTTGATTTTTAAAAGTTTCTCGTACACTTAAATCATGAAATAATCAAAGAGGTAGAGCAAATTTCTCTATTCTCATTTGCCGCATTGATTGCATTTTTCTAAATTTCAGTAAACGTAACTGAAATTTAAATTGACATTTTCAATCTTAGCGAAATAACTATTTAAATAGAGTTATAGTTATTAACATTCGCATGAACACTACATCTCATAAACTTGGAGCTAGGGTAGACTTCATTTATTAAAACAGAGTATTTTTTTCCTGTTATTACATTTTGAAACTGATTAAAATTACAAAGAATTTATAATTTTAAGAGTTAATAAACTGCATATTAGAATATTCTAAATGAATAGTATCCCATGAACTTTATTAAAAGCATTTTACACATTAAAATTAATAAAATAATTAACCTAATATATCAAACACAAGTTTATTCAAAATTATCATCACAGTTAATTTAAATAAATCTGAAAACAAAAATAGATTTATACAATCATTATGTATTCTTTTTACTGTCAAAAATTTCCTCATTTATTCGTGAAACAGCTTTAAAGTTAGAGTGTCGTAAAACTCGATCTATTTCCATTTTTATGAATTCCCCTAAATGTACTCGGTAAACATTACAAATATAAGAACTGGGAAGTCTATTGTGTGAGATAATTCAATGCTCCTGTAAGTATTTGAAATTCCGAATTAATTACTTTGCTTTAGAATTTAGTTTCATGACGTTTATGCATATTTATACTTTAATGATTCTGCTTTAATGTAAAAGTTTTAATGATTCTGAGAGAATATACATATATATATATATATATATATATATATATGTTTGTATGTGTGCGCGTGATAATTTCACTGAAAAATAATTAAAAATTTCCTAATTTTTTCCATTTTCTAACTCATAGTAAAGAGTTTAATATCATCTGATACAATTCCAAATTATCCTTTAATTTATGGGATAACGAGTGAGTAAAACTGTCAAATCAATTTTTTCCATGATCTCAGACCAGGAAGTCAATCCGTACTGGAATGTACGGCTTCAGCTAAAGTCCCTGAAAGATTCCTTCATGCAATACCACGGGACTACCACGGGACCCAAAGAAACCCCTCTATATAAATTCGACGCAAAGTAAAATTCTCTCTTCAACTGTAGCCAAAGAAGTCAAAGCTACGTCCTTATGTATATATAGATTCCGAAGAGGAGTAATTCAACAGAAACATTTCGAATTCTAAAGGCAAAAGCAAGATTTATAAGCGATCTTGGTATTAAATCACATTCGATTTGAACTGTAAAACTACAAATAAGAATTAAGATTATTTTTTTATTATTAGACAATAATTTTCCAAACAAAAAAACTAGTGGAGTAATGTCACACTACTTATAAAGTTTCCAAGATAAAAAAAAATGTGGCATTATCATCATGAGGAATTAAGATAAGAAAATGTCAAAGTAAAAAAAAATGTTCGTCTACTTAAATTAAAAGAAAATACAACTTATTCTTTATATATATATAATTATTAAATAATTATATTAAATTAGAAATAAACAAGAAAACATTTTTTTTGGTTTAAAGTATTTAAGTTAAAATGTTGCAGATATTAAAATTTATTTTCTTAAAGTAATTAATTATTGCTTACGAAACTATGTTAAATTATGTAAAAACTTAACACTTTTACTATTTTCAGACGTAGTTAAATAATATTAAAGCAATGCTAATCAAACAAAATGCAGTAAAATTTAATTGTTAAAAATATTTATTCTATACTCTTATTTACCTTATTTCTTGAATAACTGAATAGACGATAGAGAGACATGGTACAAATATTTAAAAACAATGATTTATAACAATTTGTTCGTCAAAGGAAATCTAATTTATTGAGTTCTGACAGCTAAGTTTTAAGAAAAAGCAATAAATACTTTTTCTATACTCGATGAGTTTAAGGAAAACAAAAACGAAATTATTTAAAAAAAAAAAAAAAAAAAACAGCCTCAAAACAACATTTGATTTATAGCTTTTATATCAAAACTAATTTTAAGTCTGATTTAGTGAGCTCCTGCAAACATTCTTTCCTGAACGTTTATTAGTATGAAATTTAATTTATGCAAATTTTCCCAATTGCTGAGTAATTTGCACTTTTTTACGCGTTTCTCAGAAGAGAAACAAAGGCAAAAACTTCAACGCAGATGAATAGCATAGAAATCGTTTCAAAATTTTAGATGAGGTAAAAAGGTGTTTGGTCTATTGCCTTTTCATCATGACTTTACATAACCTCAAGCGAAATATGTTGGGAATCCTAATTTTTCTTTCATCTCTGTAAAGAAAAATAATGTATTTCTATTTTGTTCACCCTTCACTACTACTGGAACCCAAGAAATTGATTGGAATTTTAAGATGCTCGGAATTTCTGCCCGTCGTACATGAAATACATTATTCATGAAAGTATTTCTGGCCAAAAGAAGACGATTAATAGAAAGGAAAAATATTTTTATATACAATCCAGTATCTCTGGGGCAAAAATTGTCTTTTTAAGGCTCTGAAGGAACGATGACAAAAAAAAAGTGCATAAAATATTAAGAGAAAATATGTGCTAGGGTTACTGAAGGAAATTCCCTCTGACAATCCCTTCGAGATACGAAAGATGTTTCCATGGTAACCGTATAGTACTGAAATGTAACCTAATTCTTCGTGAAAGAACAAAATTATGCAGTTCTTCAGAGCTAATATACGAGTACTTTTTCAAAAAGATTAAGGAGATTTCATGAAGTGGTATAGAAAGTTCATTGGGATCTTAAATTTAATAATAAATTTATCAACTTTAATTTCAAAATTAACAGAAGAGCTTTTTGTTTTTCTAGTGACTTAAGTAATTTGTTTTAAGATACCTAGTTTACAATATTTTTTAGCTATATCCCTTTATTATACGATGCCACAAAATAACTATTACATACAAATTAAAATTTCTTCAATTTATCAAATCCAGATTGATAACGTTTATATAATGTTGTAAATATTTATTGAATACGGTACATTTCTACAATTTAAATTTCTTTTTCATATTTTAAAATTCAAAACTAAATTAAAACTTAGGTATATAGTTTTAAGACATCTATTATTAATTACTAAAATATAAATTAAATGATAGGGCAAATATAATTTATTTCATAATGCTTAACATAGAATGAAAATATTATTAGAATAGAAATTCTCAAAATACTGTTATAAAATATTAGCATTTGCATAAAGTAACACCAAACCTAAATAGGAATTTATTATTTTTTCAATGTACGGGGGAAGTTGAATGCGAATTGCAATATTTAAAAGACAGTATTTCGAGTTTTCTGTTTTGTTGAAAGCTATATGCATGAAGATGATGAATAGAAAATCTGCACTTTGTTTTTTGATACGTATAATGTAAAATAGCCGTAATAATAGTAATTGGAAAAATCAACGAACAGTCATTTGTTCTTTTGTTTCAATTTAAGTCTGTCGTATAGTATCTTTTGTAAAGTTAAAACACTTATATTTCTCGTTATTTTTATAAATTTCAGATGGATTCGATTCATTTTGCAAATTATATGATAAAAAAAGAATGAAAAAAGATACAAAATTGGCACGTTTTAACACATTTTCTTTAAAAATTCAGTTTTCGTGATGCACGTTATTAAACTTTGAAGTGTTGATGTCATTATTGTTGGACAAAACATTTGAAAAGAAGTACTATTTTAAATATTGCATACTGTAAGCACCGAATTTTAATAATATTTCGCTTTTTTAAATGAAAAAAACAGCAATTATTTCAAAATTAGTCAATAAATAATGTATATAAATATAAAACAGTAAAATTTTTCTTAGCTTTTAAAATTGGTTGTATTATTGACAACAAAGATTTCAATAATTTTCAGTGCGTTTTTGAGGACATATACTTATATGTTTGTAAACCTACAACAAAACTTATGAATCACTTGGATAGAACTGTGTTATTTCATATTACATAAGAAGATGAAATTGTTAAGATTCAGATAATGTCAGTTAAAAGCCATTGTTTAACAAAATTTTTCGTTCATTTTAAACGTATATATTCAATTAATAATAAATACCAATCAAAATTATACGAGAAAATTTTGAACTACAGAAAAAAATGTTTAAAGAAATATATAGCTTATAATTATATACAGTTAAAGAACATTCAGTTCTCTTGTTTCAAAACTATTTTTCATAAGAAACACTTTTAAAAATGAAATTTTTAATTTAATAATATCATTCAAATCAAGTAAATTTGTGTGAAATAGTTTAATAAATAAAGATTTGCAAATATATTTTAAGTAAAAATTACTTTCATAATACATATATAAATGATCCATCATATTCGAAAATTATTTAAATTAAAAAAAATATTTTACGGAAAGGATTCACTTCATTTATAAATGTTTTTGAAAATTATTTGGAATACATAGGAGTATTTAAACATTGTTATTAAATTTTTCATTTAAAGCGATTTTTAAAATTTAAAAAAAAATCCATTATTTATGAAAACTTTTAAATATTTAAAATATTCTTTTCAAGATTTACAATTAATGTAAATTAAAACTTACTTTTCTGTATTCTAGAGTTCTTCGTCCTTATTTCATTATATTAAATAATTCTCAACTACGTCACATATTCTCTCTATTTTACCTATAATAGCTAACAAATTATTAATATAAAGAATATTTTGAATAGTACAGCTGCTTAAAATTGATTTTACCAATATTGAAATGAAATAAAAAAAAAGAGAAAGTTAATGGAATACGATTTTTAATTAATTTCTTGTTGCCATTCACGAATAACACGTAAAAATGCCGTAAATAAGAAACAACTATAGAATTCTTTGCAGGCAGACGATACATGAGCCTGAATTTGTTATAATGATTTCAATTAAATAAGTAGTTGACTAAGAATGAACATTTTAAAACAAATATTGACTGAATAGTTTCTTATTATAAATTTTCAATTAAATTATAGAATAAAAAATTGCAATCAGATTTTAAAATATAAAGTTTAGATTTTAAAAAAAATGATACAAACCTAATATAATACTAAGCTAATTTATTTTTCGGTTTTAATGGTGATTTTTAATTTTAAGAACTCTAAAAATGAATCTTAGCTATAAAAATGTGTATATTGGAAGTGATGAAAAATTACTACAAAATTTATAATATCTAATATCGACTAATTATCTCATTTCATTTCTATTGGCAACAAAAAACTAGTTTTCAAACCGGATTGCATTTGTCTTAAAAATATATAAAACATGTTTATAAATGGAAACTAATAATCGCCTGCTGTAAAAAAATATGTGTCGGAAACTAATATTTTATTATTTCACTGTTGTTTTCAAAACAATAAATTAGTTTCATCTGAATAAATAATTCTTCTATTTAACAAAGCATAAATAACTTTATATTTATTTTAAAATCTTAATTTTTTATGAGCATTTTCATAAGAAAATCTTAAAAAAATTAGTATTGAAAATTATACTTGAAAATTTTTAAAAATGTCTTTTACTGGGAAAAAAGTAATTTTATAGTACAATATTCTTTACTACTATATTCTTCACTATGTTAATGTAAAAGGAGAATTTGAGCTTAAAATCAAATTTAATTCTAAAAATATCAAATAAAAGATTAAATTTTAAAAAAACATATAAATTAAATTTGAAACCAAATATAGATTAAAATACTTTGTTATTTAACATACTATAACAACCAGCAAGTGCTTTTGTCAAATCTTGGAATTGAAGCAAGGGCGTGCGGTTCATATTAATCAAAACAATAGATCTAACTTAAGTGATTAAGTCTTGCTTTATTCTATAGCTAAAGAAAAATATTTCAAACTGATATTTATTACATACTGATTATCATCAATCCGCTTCTAAGCTCAAATTGGTGAGCATATGTTCCTAAATTACTGTATTTCAATACGTTTTAACCATTATACATATATTTAAGAATACATATTTGAAAGAAGCTCTTATATCATAAAATACATGTTTCAGAAGGCTTCGTAATAAAAGAGATGCTTTTAAGAACAAATATTTCCTCTGACGAAATTTCAGCGAAATCTAATATTTGAAAAATAAAGCAATATGGAAGAAATTGAAAAGCTTCCTAAAAGAACAATACATCTGATATTTACAATCTTCAGCAAAAACTGCGTGTTTTCCCCTTTAAATAACATCCAAGACATTTTTATTATGTTTTTACATTTCATTTGGTTTGGTTTGATAAAGTCTCCCGTTCCATATATTGTCCATGTTTTCTCGTGAAAGTACATTGGAAAATTTCCAATTTGGTTTCCCTTTATAATAACGGCAAAGTCGTAAAGTACACAGAGAAATGTATTTTAGTTACGATAAAAATAATTCAGTTTTTTGAAAGCATGATAAAGTACAAAAATAAAGTAGATTTCATTTTACGTCTTAGACAAAAAAAAATTGTATTTTACAGATAAGGAACATCAGAACATTTCCTTCAGAATTCAAATGAATTAGTTTGAATTAATTTACAATAGAGAACTGAGGATTTATTTCAAGAAAAGTATCTATTGATTTTTTCTATGAGTTGATATATGTTCTCAGACATATTCCATGTTACCCACAGTTGCATTACTTTGAAATATTTGTAAATATATATATATATATTAAAAAATAATTGCTATACGCATAGTTCATATAATAATAAATTTACAGCTGCATAAGTTTGCTAAAACATTAAAAATATAAAAATAACCTTAATTATAACACAATTTGCGATTAGCACAAATTTAAAATTGCTTAATTATAACACAATTTTACGGAACGCATCTATGACATTAATTCTTATTAATAAATTATTAATAATAATCTTACAAACAATCATCATTTTTTCTCAATATTACAGTATCAAAATATTTAAACAAAAAATGTGTTAAATTATAAATTAATGGTTTGGAGAAACAATAATAAAGCAGATTATGCAAAAAAAAACATTGAAGGAAAAATATTGTAACTATTGCAAAGTTATAAAAAATTCTCACCTGAAAAAAAAAACAGACAGGGTGAAATAAGCAAATATTTTACATTACAAAAATTCATAGAAAAACACATTTTATTGATAGCGAAATTATGATTTATGAAATAAGAAAGGGATTCATAATTTTATAAATATATATAAATGAAATTCAGATTACTTGAAGTCGGATATGTTACTAGAATTCGAGTCTTAATTATCCGTAATAGTTGATACATGACTAAGAAAACATAATTATACCTATCCTCTAAATCATATCTTAAAAAAAGATTGTTTAGAGATAAACAATAGAAACTTAAATGTTTTTAGATTATCTTAGCTCATCTACAGAATGAGATTCACAGTACAAAGACAAAATTACTCCTCAAGTAAAAACTCCTGCAGAAGGATGAACAACAAAAAAAGAAATCGAAATTTTCAGTGCAAATTTGATGATTGAATTACATGAGGTCTGTTTTGTGATTGCTGACAACATTTTTGAGACTGTCGCGATGAATAAAATCTACGCGAGGAAATATTAACATGCTGAGATGATGACTAAGATGATGATACAATGAAAGGGACAAGGTCAGATTTTGGAGTTAGATCTTCCTACGCAGTACGAGCTAGACATATTCTGAAAAACGGCATTTAATATTGTTCCGACAGCTCATTAAAACAAGATGACTGCCAACAATTCGTTAAATTATTAAGAAAAGATGGTAAGGAGTGAAAAATCAGTAATTCATTTTTGCATCCATATCTCTATTTTCTCTCCTGATCGCTAAACATCTCCTTGAAATTCACAACAAAAAGCAATAAATTGGTGCTTACAGTTTTGTCAGATTCTGCAAGTCAAACTCATAGCTCACGGATCGTATACTGCTTGCAACAAATATCTTAGGGTTCCGCCAACGTAACAGGATATAATTATTGATAATGGATCACATATCTATCCACTGTTGAATCATCACTAGTCGCATTGATAGAAGCATTATTTTTTTTCTTTAGCAGTAGCAATTATTTTAGCAGCCAATAATAAAATGAAACAGGCACGCTCCCACATTTTTGATTGGTGTACCGAACATTAATACTCTGCTTTCAGAAAACAAGAAAAATAACTTTATTTGCGTTTCGCTTATTAGCTTAGTGTGGTAAATTAAGGTTCAAGAATAAATATCAATATTTATTAATTTTTTTTAATTCCCACTACTAGTTCACACTCTCCCTATATATATGTTCATATTTTTTCAATCGTTAGTAAAATACTTTTTATTCATCTCCTTAAGGCTCCCATCTACCAGCCATTTTGATTTCGTGGACGTAATGTTAATCCTATGGAAATTCGACTTTAATTCTCATATCTTTATTATTCGACCTATTTGATTGCAATAAAATGCATCTGAAAGAGCAAAAAATAATGAATGCTTCTGTGGAATTACTTTTTCCCTCCGATTTTTAAAAATATTTAAAAATATTTTTTAAAGACCAGAAAACAAGTAAACGAACCATTAAAATAGGGATAAAAATATTTTTAAAAATCGGAGGAAAAAAGTAATTCCACAGAAGCATTCATTATTTTTTGCTCTTTCAGATGCATTTTATTGTATTCAAATAGGTCAAAAAGTAAATATGTGAGAATTAAAGTCGAAATTCCATTGGAATAACATTACGTCCGCGAAATCAAAATGGCGGCTAGACGGGAGCCTTAAGCTTAAATATATTTTTTTAAACTTGTAGTGAATGACACTTGATGCTAATGCAGTTTTTTTCAAATATTAATTCATTGATTAAATTTAATTGGAGAAAATGCAGTTCAATCCAGCCACTTGGCGCAATTTCAAAAATTGCCAAACTTGACAATTTTTTTTGGCTGAACGTTAAATCCGCGAAGCGGACTACGGTAGCCACATTTGGCAGAATACAGCCAAATAATTTCTGTCGCCAAGGGTGGTTGGGCTAAACTGCATTCCAACCATTCAGTTTACTGGATGAATTAATTAATTTTAGTTTTATACGAGAGAAAATTGCCACTTAATATTATGATTCTGTCATATGTATATACATATTTATGTTAATTGTAATTATTTAATAAAAAGTAACTAAAATAAAAATTTTCTTTGTTGACCTAAGTAGGAACTGACTTAAATATTTTTTTTTATATATTACTTGTTTATATTAACGATGACTGGTCTATTTTAGGCCCTTGCATTCACCATTACCTATTCAAAATTTAATAATATCAATTCAAAAATTTAATACTATTAATCGGTAATTTTAAATTTTAAATAAATATTGCTAAAGTAATAACATCAATTTATTCAAAATTTAAAGTTACATTCAAAATGTAATAATTTCAATATGTATTAAATTTTCGTATGCTAACCATGACTCGTCTGTCTTAGGCTCTAGAATTCTTCCCGTTTTTATTGGAACTAAGAAGTAGTAAAATTGAAAGAAAAATCGTTAACGAATATCGGTATTTTCAAGAATAATGAGAATTTTTTCTGTGATATAAGAGATAAAATAATCCGTGATAAATATGTTGCAAGTGAGTGAGTGAATGTAAAGTTTATTGGCGCAAGAGCCAGGTATGGCTATGCTGCGCCAAACAAGATTAAACTGTGATCTAGACGTGAAGTTGAAAAAAGATAAGTGGTTGACAAGAAGGAGGGTCAGAAATAGAGAAGGATCGCTAGGGTATCCCGGGAGGGCGTCACCCGTGTTTACCAAAGACAGTAAACCCCATGGGAAAGAAAAAGATCACTAAGGTGCCTCGGGGTCATGATGCCCGTACTTACCTGAAGTAGGTAAGCCCCTGAGGTCCCCTGATATAATCCCCAGGGGCAGGGTGCCCGGTTATACCCCCAGACGCTGGGTACCCATTTTAGTCGCCTTATACGACATGCATGAGCTACAGTGAGACTATTCTGTCATCCCCGGTCACCACACGGGTCTAAATATGTTGCAAAGTTATATAACATAAAATGTGTTACTATGAACAACACATAAACTATATATGATACAAGTTACAAGGAACAGTACTCCCTGCTACGAAAGTAAATTAGAAAAAAACTACCACACTAACTACATGTAATGGGGTTCACGTGACTTTGTTTGTCGGAAATTAACTGGTAGATGAAAATGAATGCGATATGCTTATTTTTCAGTAAGGCATAATGGAGCCTCTAGTTGTAATGCTTCCCTGTGGATTTCTTAAGCAACAGATTTCACTAGATTTTTCCTGAAAATATATACTGTTAAGAAGAGAAGAAAATAATAATCGTATTTTTATGGTAACATATACTGTAAGAAAGGTCGCAATGCTAAACAATTTTCAATTAAGATGAACGTTTCTTATAAAAAAAAATCGTTTATTCTCATACGCTTCCAAATGATTAATATTTTTGTCGAAGATTTTGTTTTCACAAAATATACAACCTCTGATAATAAAGTTCGGTGAATAGTCCTGTAACGTAAACGTAGATGAAATGTTAACGAAAGTTACCTTACTGTCCGTCGAAATAGTCACCTCCCATAACTATGCACTCCTGAGATCTGCTATACGTGTCCTGGAAACTTTGCAAGAAGTCTTCTTTTGGGATGGAGTTCAAAAGACTCGTCACGTTTTGTTGGATGTCAGGAATATCGTCAAATCTCTTTCCTTTCAAAGCGAGTTTCAGCCGGAGGAATAGAAAGAAATCTGTAGAATTGAGGTCTGGCATGTATGGTGGAGTTCAATTTGCCCCCCCCCCCCCCGCCAGGAACTGTTTGACGATATTGGATGTGTGAGGGTGAGCATTATCGTGAAAAAAAATGAACCTTGTTGAGCGTGCTGGGGTCGTGCCCTGCGTAGAAGTTTCATGAAACGGGTCAAAATTCCAATGTACCTAGCAGCATTCATCGTCTTTCCCTCAGGTAGAAATTCCTTGTGGATAATGCTTTGACTATCAAAAAAGGTGATGAGCATCGTTTTGATGCGTGATTTTCTGCTCTGACCTTTTCCCGAAAGGTGATGCAGGAGAACGACATTCCATGCTTTGCCATTTCGTTTCAGGGTCGTACCTGAAAAACCAGGACTCATCCTCAGTGACAATACAGTTCAAGAAATTTGGTGTCGCATCCGCCGTTTCGACAAAATCTTGCGAAACCTCTAAACGTGTCTGCTTCTGATCGTCAGTCAAGTGATGTGGCACACAAGGCAACACGTTTTTCTCATGCCTAAATTCTGGGTAACGATATATCGCACAGATTCACGGTTAATCTGCAGTTCATCACCTATCATGCGCACAGTTAATCGACGATCTTTCGTGAGTAATTTCATCTCCTTCTCAATGTTTTCGTCACTGACGGAAGTCCCCGGTCTTCCGCTACGGGGGTTGTCAGAAACACTTTTTCAGCCTTCTCGAAAACGTGCGAAACTCATTCACACGCTTCATGGACAGTGTTTGATCTTCATAAACACGTACCAGCATCCCATGAGTTTTTTTCGGTGTCTTGCCAAGTTTAAAACAAAACTTTAAATTGATCTTTTGTTCGTCCATTTTCCTGTTCTCAGTTAAGAACCAACACACCAAACAAGCACTTTATAAAACAAGTCTTACACGGAACACCAACGACGCTCAACTAAACAACGATGGGGGGCCGATGGTCAACACCTGTCACTACGCAGGTGCAGCGATTTCTTTCGCTAGTGTTGCCACTTTATTCACCGAACTTTATTCTCAGAGGTTGTATTTCAACCGTTTCCGCTATTTTTTCTATCGATATTCACTAAAGATGAATTTTAATAAATATTTAACAATTCACTAAAGATGAATTTTTATAAATATTTAACAATTCACTAAAGATGAATTTTTATAAATATTTAACAATTTCATAAGAACAAATGGTTTAACATCGATTTTATCTATTGTATGTTAGGATATTTCATAATATATCGAAATTTCTGAAAAAAGAATAGGGTGAATGGAATAAATGTTATATACATCATATGATAAATAAATGAAAGAGAAACAATAACAGATGGAAAGCAAGACTTTCTGATTACAGTATTTTTTTTATAATAATATCTATCCAAGCTGTAATTTGTAATTAAGCAAAAATTATATAGACTTAAGCAACACTAGCAATTTTATAATATTTTATATTCTATTACTACTTGCATTTTATTTCTCATTTATATCAATTAAAAAGATACATTGTCTTTTCCCCCCTCTTATTTGCACCCTTTATTCGATATAATTATCCCATCTAACCAAAGTCATAAGGTATCAATAATATTTCATAGTTTTGAATCATGACTAAGTTGACCAAAATGTAATATGTAAACTGGGCCTCGGACACGTAACTTCAATATTGAACTCAACGCCTCGTAAGTTTAATGCAAAACAGCTTCCAAAATTTTATACAAGTTTTTAGTTTTTATTAACGTCGCACTAGAAGCAACACGAGGGCTATTGGTGACGGACCTCGTAATTTTGAACCACGGTCAAGTGACGAGGACGACACTTGAGCTGGCACCCCCCTCTCCTGACATCCACACCACGCCAACGGGAGGACTTTGGGCCCCGAACAGATTTAACGTGCATCAGCCCCGGCTACACGGCGGGTCTTTGGCGGCCAAGGATCGAACCCTCGACTGAACGAAAACCGCCGGTCGCTAGTCCACGACCTTGACCACTAGGCTACCGCGGCCCAAAATTTTATACAAAGTGAACCCAAATCGATAATACACCCAAAATCTTGAACACATTCAATGACATTTTTAAAAAGTTCCTATTCTAAATCACTTTTCAGTAACGGCGAGTATACTGATAGAAAAATTTATTTAAACATAATATTGTGACTACTGAAGATGTCGTTTATTTACTAAGAGAAATAATCATGGCGTTCGAACCAACGGACGAGATAAATATTTGACTGCTATTACCATAATGTCAATGAATGTGTTAAGGCTTGTTTTGCCAACTAGGTTACCTCGAACATTTATTTTAACCCTTTAGAGTGACCCTATTTAGCACTTTTATTCCAGAAAAAAAGACCTTTTTCCCCCGCAAATTGTAAAACAGCTTAAGACTTTTTATAGCTTACCATTGAATTTACATTTTTAATGATGGGGGAAATTGTACCCTTGAACTAAGCTTTACAAAATTGATGAAACTTTTCTTGTACTCAGTTAAGAAAAGAAATTATCTGCATAAGTGAGCTTTACTGCAGATTAAATATGAATCATTTCCCATTTTCGGTAACTTAAAACAAAACTATGAGTGCAGGTTGAAAAACTGGAAAGTGACGAATAAGAGACTTGATAATACAAAAAGAATGCGAGTAAAAACATTTTACACTTCAAAATATAGGTTTCGCAGATTTATATTTTCAAAATGAATACTAGGAAAAGTGCTTAATATTCAATTGAAATTAATTGGGATTTGCTTTTACAAATAATCTTTAATATTTTTGAAGTTATATCAAAATTATGTGTGCTCTTGTTTTTATTTTTTACGGTAAAGTATAAACAATACAAAATTATATATTTTTGTGCATAAACTAGTACAAAGTTAGTGTTTTACCTTTCTTTTGCTAACTAATTAAAACGAGAAAAAAAATCTTCAAAAGAAATAAGTGTTGAAAAACTAAGAACCATATTTTCAAAACATTTTTTTTTTAAAAAAATTATGTTGCACATATGAACACGAAACACCACATTTTCATTTTATATTACTATTTGTAACATATTTCTAAGTACTCTAATTTATTAAAATTTATGAGATAGTAAACACATTCTTTAATTGCAGAAAAATTCGAACTTTTTCTATTATTTACTTACTTATTTAATCGGCCAGTTAAAATTAATTAGTTATCAATATCAATAAAAATTAGTTATCAATATCAATAAAAATTAGTTTTTAGTAATATTTTGTTGAAAATTGATACTAAGCTTTCATTCATTTTGCTTTTATAACATTGTCGAAACAATGAAACGAGAAGACTAAAATTATTTGATGAAATTTCGTTCCCAAAACATTCAATAAAATTGTAATTAGATGTATACAATAAAAATATTCAAGATATAATTCTTTGTTAGTCCTTAACCATTTGAAGAAATAACAAACACAATTATTATTATTATTTTATTTTACTCTTATTAAAATTTATATTCTTGATAATAACAATTTGTCTAGTCAGAACGTTGTGCTGTTTTATAAGTAAATAAAACAAGGTTTTTAATCCTTTTCAATTTCATTGCACACTTGAAACTACAAATAAATTTCGGTAGCATACATAAATTATGGTGATTAAAATGAATTAAGAAATTATTTGTTGAATATTTGCAAAAGGGAAAAAAAAACCTTCGTTCGTTACAGAAAATAATTATAATATAATTAGTTATTCATGTTATAAAAAATTATAAAAAAGGTAATAAAATGGTAAAAGCTGTCATACGGATAAAGCTATGCTTGTATCTGTATAAAACCCCACTTGTTTAAATACGGCGTTAATAATAAGTTCATTCATTCATTCAGCAATCGTTCTTATTTATGCATTTAGTTATTATAGTAATGATATTCTCGTATCATAATTTTAAAAGGAGTTTAATTTCAATAATCATTCACCTATTATCAGTCCATGGACCATCAGTGTACCATTCAACACCAGTTGAAAATCGGTGGAATAGTGGGAACAGACCATGTACTCTGGTATAAAAATAGCTCAGGTGTCGACTTCGTCCCAAGGTTCAAAATTACGAGGTCCGTCATAAATGCCCTCGAGTTGCTTATAGGTGCGACGTTAGTAAACAATCAGTTACATGAAACCAATCATAGCGATAAAAGGCTCAAAGTTTCCTTAATTTCAAATGTTTTGAATTCTCCTTCTGTAAATAATATTTTTTCGGTGAAACTAGTAAAATTATGTCTAAATTAACCTTTAGAAACCACTATTTCGAAAAACATTCGACTCCTTATAGTTTGAAAAAAAATCTCCATTGAGTTATTCGTGAAAAGCTACGAAATCTTACGTTATAAATGTTAAGCAAAAGAGATTGAATTCACAACCTCTCAGAGAGCATGTGAAAACAAAATGAATACAGGCGAATTAGTGATCATCTTGATTACTAATTTGAATTAATCACCCTCAATAGATTTATGTGCAATGACATAAGAAACACTGCACAAGAAATATGAAAGTAGAAAAAAGCCGAAGGCAATACTTAATTAAGTTATACTTATTATATATCATCTTATATAATTTATGTTATAAAGTTGTGAAGTTTAATACAAGCTCAGCACGCAATCTAGAAGCTCATGCACCAAATCATACTTCGGGTGAAATATTTCTAAATACTCTGTCACCAAGTATAAAATAAAAAGAAAATTAATATCATGAAATCATTGAGACATCTTTATGATGGAAAAAAATTTATCAAGGGAATGTTTCCCGGTGCAGAAATCAGAAGAAAACTTTTTTTAAGAAGGAAGCTGGCTATTAAAGAAAAGAAACTAATTTAGATTCTGGGTATATATAGATATTTATTATCACGACATCGTTCATTATTTCTCAAATCCTGATTTGTGATAATCGTGATAAGTTTCCGAAATAACATTGAAGAATAACATAAGAGAACATAAGATCAGATATTACTTCGGAGTTATTTTCAATATAAGGCACGTATAAGTCATATATATGGGGAGGTATCTCATAAATTTGGAGGAAAAAGAGATATTACATTATTCTAAAATTATATTTCAGAAGCGTTAAATATGTAATAATAAAAACACTTCATTAATAATTTATCCTAACTATTACAGTGGCCGTGAATTTTTTTTTTCTGACAGTAATTTAAACATAATGAATAATTCATAGTTAAATGGGAACGTTTAAAAAGTGATTAATTAGATAGACAGTTATAATACATAGTTATAAAAAAAAATTTAAAAATGCAATCCAAAATGCTTTATAATTAACTATGGATATAGTATTCGCTTCGTAATCTATATGCAGTCAACTCATTTTTATTGATCTCTCGTAATTAGGCTGGAATTATTGACACCGTTAAATTACACAGTTTGTAAAAAGCAATTATTAATAAATGTATGCTTTAAAAGTAAATTTTTCTTTGGATTTATGCAAAAAAGGCTCGATATGTTAAAAATAAATAAACAACGAAATACTTAAGAAAGGTTTTGATATTGCAAGTACCAAGGCCAACTTTTGGTTTCAAAGACTATTTAAATAAGGATGTGATCCACGTTACTTACTAAGTATTAGTTAGTTAGTTTTTACAGCTATTTAGCTAATAAGAGTAGTGATGTAAAATAAATTTATTTTTCAACTCTTTTAACGTGAAGAGATATTTAATATTTTTTACATTGTTTGGCGTAACTAACCTGACCTCCAATCCTATACCAGCCAATTGCGTTGAGTCTGCAGCAAAGAAAACTACTCAAACAAAAATTATGCGCTTGCATTTTATAATTAGTGAAGTTTCAAAAGTAAATATGTAGCACACGTTTTAAAATATAAGAATATTAGGAGATACGATAATTAAGTTTAGATTGATATCTTTCAAATTATTTCCAATTATTATTATTCAAATTGTTAATTTCAAATTATTATTTAAAAAAAATACTTATTATTTCCGTTGCATCTCTTTTTAAAAATAGATACAATCACTTTTTGACAAACGTAAGTTTTTTAGTAATATTTATTACATATTTAGAAAAAATTCTTGGCATAAATAGCTTCAAAGAATTTTTTTTGGAGTAACAAAAGCAATAAATTTACTGTAAACGTTGTTACATTTGAGAACGGTTGATGTGTAGATATTCATTTACCATCATTTTCCTTTTTAAACACTAGAACAGCACAATTATAAAAAGTATTTCTTCAAGATTATTCTCTCTAGTATTCTCTCTATTTTATTTTCGTACATTTCTTGATTGATTTTGAGCCATTATAAATCTTGTTTTAAGTAATATATCTAAATGAATTCAGATCTGGTAGAGTTGTGAATTACGTTAATTGCTAGATACATGATTCGGGTTTATTGTTGTTGTTATTGAAATCAATAAATTTGCTTATTTTCTTTTAAGTCTTTTCAAAAAGGGATTTTTGAAATAATTTTGGATCCTTATAATTTTTTTCATTCCTTATTTATTTATCTTACCACAGATGAATATCCCTTCAATACATTAAATAAAAATTTTATGACTTTCCAAATCTCATAAAATTAAATCTAAGAAAAAATGTAAGCTAAATACAGCAACTACTATTATAACTCATTATTTTCATATTTGTAGTCTATATGTTTTAATCAAAATATTTTATTTCAATATTTTTTTAATAATTACTCATTTTGCACACCAGATATTTGGGAGAGAGAGTTGAAATGTGAAGTTGGAACACTATACTATATAGTTAAAATTTGTTTTAGTTTTAAAGGGGAAAAAAAAAGAAACTAAGAAATTGTATTGATAAATATGAAAGCATCACTAACACAAGACAGGTAAAAATAATAGAGTTTAAATATCTTTATGTTCTAGCAAAAATTCGAAAAAGTTATATTGTTATTTTATTGAAATACCTCATGTAATATTATTCCATGATAAAATATTTTGACAACCAAAATATTTCTGAATGATTTTTTTTTATTTTTCTGAAACCTTTCATTAAATAATTTTAGATGGGTTTTTTTCATAACAAAATACACAATTCAGTAGAATACTAAATATAAATATCGAGATAGTTGCCATGATACTAAACTTTTTCAAAACAATGGAGCATAATGTTTTATTGCACTTATACAAAAAGTACTCCATAAAAGTCTTCGAATAATGAAATTATGTTGGTTGTTAGTCATGATAATGGAAAAGGAAAAGGTTTTCTGTGTTCGACTAGTATCGTCTGTCAGTCTAAGAAATATGCGTAGAAAAACGGTCACGCCAAGGGAATTTATTAGACGTAATCACACAAAATTGGGAAACTTTTCCAAATGATCTAAGTACACGTAAGAGGATAAAATGCTGGCGATTAATATAGATATATCAAGAATGAAATTTTACGGAAAGGTAAAAAAAAATCAGTTGGGAATGTTTTCAATAAGGCTACACAAATTTCAATTGCAGGAAGAAAAGGATAACCAGAGCAAAACGTAAAGACATTTTTTTTGTGCATCTATTACTTAAATTCATTAGATTATTTAATTCAGTTAAATACATAAAACAGGAAGTACCCAATTATGGAAGGAAAAACTAATTTATCATTTTGTTTTTCTTTAAAGATCATATTTGGAAAAAATATTTAACATATTAATGAATCAATTCAATAAAAGAACAATATCAAATATTTAAGATAAAATATCATAAATATTTAAAATTAATAAGTTCAATTTTAAAGAAAAATTTCCAAAAATATATTTGAAGTAAGTCAATATAAATTTGTTTCGCTTGTATGCATACCAAATTATATAAAATACGGAAATGATAAAATCTCTAGTGCAGAATTACTATCCTCTTTGTTACTCTCAACAACAACAATATTAATACGTAGACGTAATACTTTAAGATATTCCAATCAGTTCAGAAAAATAGAAATCACATACCTTTGTAATAAGATAAATAGAAAATATTAATTCTTTTATTTAAAAACATGTAACTTCTAAAATTCAAAAGTTGCAGACATTTCTCAATTAATTGTACTAAAATAGAATTTTTAATCTTAAACAACGGTATTGAAATATTCCCTTTCTCTGTGATTTATCAAAATGTATCTTTAAATATTAATATTTTAAAAAGGTAAAAAATTTCAAAAATGTATTATGAAAATAAATTGTTTTCCATCTATTTGTTATCGCAAAAGTATATTTATAAAACCACAAAAAGTAAAGATTAATTCATAATAATTAAGTGAATGTAGTTAAGTACTTGCATATAATTTATTCAAAAAGCCAAAGAAGGCTATTTTAAGCTCACAAAAAGGAACTGATATAATTATATAATTGGGTATTTCTTAATGCTACCTCATGATTACTGTTTCATCATATTAAAAATTTATAGCACGCGTATAAAATAAAAGAAAGAGACATTAATAAATAATAATTTAACCAAATCGATTATCAAGCTTTTTTTTAAGGGAAAACCAATAAGAAACTTCTAGTCTACAGGTAATTGGTAAGAAACCAATAAGAAACTTCTGGTCTTTGAATGCTAATGAATATCCAGTTCATTAGCATTCAAAGTTGTTGTCAACTTTTGATCTCTTACACTTTTAAAATTCGAAGCATATCACTTCTGACAGAAGGAATCAGTTATATCTCTAAAAATAAATGATTGCCACACATGGCTAAAAGTCCCTCTCGTTTCCCGGATATCTATAAATAGCATGTATCCACCAAGTCTTATTTCCCCAAACTCCAGTAGAATCCTTATACCTTCCAGAAAACAATTTACTTTAAGTGAGGAGGGTCTTTCTTCTTTTCCGTTTCTCTACACAGCTAGCTTGGATCTTAAGTGGGAAAGGTCTCTCTTTCCGCTCTAAAGGTTTAAGAGGAAATTGCTTAGAATACTCTCTAAAATCGGAAACAAGATTAAAAGAATTTTACCTGCAACTGAAGTTTTCAGGATCTTAAAGACAGAGACCGATTCTTCATATTTTAGAGTTTGGTCCACTAATTTATATCTTTGCAGCATTTGAAAACTTTAAAGATTTTAGTAAGTTTTCTGTGACAATGAAGAGATACGAACTAGTTCAAAGAACTTTTCATACGATCCTAGCTAATTGTGCAAAGAAATGTAACGATGAATAACGAATACTTACAAGCGGATGGTGATTTCTAAAAATACAACTGCTGAAACACTTCAGTATGAAATTAGTTCTCAAATACTTGCATATTTAAGCAAATTATTTACGCATTGTACTTTTGAAAGAGTACAATGAACTTTTGAACTAAATATATTTAATGAAGGTTAGAAAGGCTTATTCTTGTAAAACCAAGCATTAATGATATAAATATTAACTGTAGTGTTTAGATTTCTAAGTACAACAATTTATAATAACACACTCTTGTTATTTTTAATTACCAAAATTTTGATCTAATCAATTTTTTAAGAAAACTAAAATCAAACAGCATTGTTTTACTTCGTGATAGGCATTTTAAAAATACTTAAATTTCACCTATTTTAAAAATTTCCTGTTTATGTCTATATTCGAAATACTGATTCAGAGAGTAATCACAATAGTTTAAATTTTCTATTTTAGAACTTTTTGTCTTTGATTTATAATCGATTGATAAATATTACACAACATATGATGAATTTTCAGGATCAGCAAGATAATTTGTAAACTCGAGGTTTTTATTTTCGTGCCCAAAAATTTTAATACCTGTTTAACGCTAAGGGGAGGCGTTAAACATTTTACATAACACATCTAAGACAAGCCTTTAGATACTGTTATTACACAATAGCAATACTAAACCTTCAATATAGGAGAAGCATTCAGTGGAAATGAAAGAAGTGTACGAGAGTATATTTGCCCTGGTAAAGGAAATACAGTATGGCATGTGCAGTCGACAAATGTGTTGATATTTGAAAATCGTAGGCTTGGTATACGGACTTCTGAGGGGATTGACAAAATACTGTTGTTTCCTGTGTCTATAAGACGGTGAAGCAAATTGAAAAAAAAAATTCTGTTAAAGACTGGCCTACTAGAGGGAATAACATGCCGGGAATCATATTGCTAAATATACACTCTGATGGACCGAAAGCAGATATTTCTCCCTCCTTTACTTAAAAAGTTTGGTCTATTTAAAAATGAAACGAACTAAAGGGAGAAGAGTTTGCACGCAACAAAAGTCATTTCTCTAATGTAAGCGATGATAAGTGAAAAGATGGAATTATTCGTTGGCCTGCAGATTAGGAAACTTTTGAAACACGACAGTTTCAAGGGAAAGGTAATACTTGAGAGATAGCCGACTGGAAAGACTTCTGTAGTTCATGGTTTTCAAGCTGAAAACTAGTGAATATTTGTAAATAGACTCCTAAACAGTTACGAGATGTTAGGGTGTCGGATGTCACTCAAAATTTTCTTCCTTCCTCTCCGAGTTGTACGTGATAAATGAGAAGAAAGATTTCAGCAGGATATTCACGCGATGAAACAAAGATACCCAAAAGAGATGGGGACCCAATATAATGTATAATATATGTTGGTTTCCTTTAAGAGGAGAGTAAATATTGTATAAGAGGAAAAAATATAAAAAAATGCAGAAATGTCTTCGAACATTATTTGTTGGGCTTTTATTAGTTATAATTAAAAAGTTTTATTAGAACACACATTTTCAGCGTTATATTATCAAGTTTAATATAAGACTTTGCTTAATTCTAATTAGAAAGGAATTGGAAATTGTAATATAAAATCAGAAAGTGTGTAAAACTAAATGTTAGTTAGAGTAAGATGCGTAATTAGCCCATATTACACAGTTTACATTTGAAATAATAATTCATTAATTCCTTTAAAACAAAAGATATATTTTACATATTTATATAATACATATATTATATAAGTATCAAAATAATAATTGTTTGTTACTTATCTCTATTCTAAGTATTTCATATTACATCTATGTTAACGAAATTATTATCATTATAAGAAAATATTTAAATTTTTATTAATACCTCATTATAATATAATAACTATATATAACTAAAATTTTATTTCTTAAACACATCTCAGTAGTAATATTTCAATTGTTTATTTTGAATGAAACATTAAACTAAGAAATTTCATCCTGTATTCCTAATGCAATCAATCTTATTGAAATTTATAGTATACGAGTATTTATGAAATAAATACAATATTTACTCTGTCGTATCTGAAAGTGCAGATAATGAGTTAACTTTTTTCTCATCCAAGATTATAGACCTTTGTTTCACAAAATTAAATTTTTGCTCAGTCGTTGCTGTGTAAAAATTTCGAATTTCATATTTTTAATAATGGAAACAGTTTGTTTTACGTAATTTCAATTACTGAATGGAAATAGAAACTGACAACGCTGCTCAAACGAAAAAAAAAGAAACAAAACAGAACGCTTGAAAAATATCCTATTTCTCAATATAATTCAATGTTTAATGTTATCTTTGCTTAAAATAGAATATCAGTATCGAAACTCGTAATTTGTTTGTACTTTTTTTAATTAATTCATCGTAATGTGCATTTGAAATTTAGAAATATTCTATTAATATATATTTATCCTTTTAAAATACAAAGTTAAAATTACATTTAGTCTCACAATTAAGGAAATGAAATATAGAATATGCTTCACATAAGAAAAAATGGATTGATTTAAATAAGAACGAGAGTAGTATAATAAATTGCTCCATTTTCTAGATGACAGTGAAGTCAAAATGCGTTTTTAAAAACTTGATAATTTTTTCTGTCAGAAACGTGTGTTGAATTAGAGTCCCATTCTATTGCGAAGAAAGCCAAATAAAAAAAACTGGATTCTAGATTTAATACGTAAGGATCACAGTCTATTAAAGAACTGTCATCTGTAAGCAGAGGAACAATATTGAATTTATAATGTTCCATCAACAGAGTTGCAAGATTTCTTAAAGTTTCATTGATTGAGCTTCTCGAAGTATTCTCGCATCCTCTCCTCCCCCTCCTTTTATAGATATCAATGATAGTTAATGAATGACTAATGGGAAAGAAACGAGGCGTAGTAACTTTCATTTTTTTTTCTGCAATACAAAATCCGTTAAATTAATTTGGAAGTGACAGTAAATTAATAACACTAACAAAACGTTATGAAGTTTCCAAATTGAAGACAGCTAAAGAAAAGGAAAATTTATATATGACATTTACTCCCTTATAGCATGCTAATCAATTTTTCCAGACAAACTCAGATTATTTAGCTATCATTTATATAAAGACATATCTAGAAACATTTTAAGTAGACATTTTAACAACAAAACAAATGATAACTGACTATATATCATACCTCAGGCGTTATAATTTAATGAGTCTGTCTCATTCACATTTGAATACGATATTTAAAAAGAAGTTGAAACACGGTGAAAAGCAAGAGAGTGAATACAACTTCCTGGAAGGAAGGGAAGCCCTTGAAGTTGAAAAGCAAGATCTAAGCCAAATTATCTCTATTTGTTAGACATCAACCCTTGTGAAAGGAAGGGGAAAAAAAGATATCGATGTTGATGCTTGTCTCGGTTATTTATAGATGTTTCCACTTACCCCTGTTAATAAAGGTACGGGAGATAGGCCGTTCCCCCTTTTCCAGATGGCCAAAAGACTTTGGCACCTTCCCAGGAGAGGTAGTGCCTGTAACTGTCTTCGACTGCGTACCAAGATCTGGAAACTCATTCTTAGATAAATTTTGAAATTTGTTGTATCTAGAGTTCCAAAATTATCTTCAAGATAGGAAACAACACCACAGGGTATAACACTAAGGGTAATTTTAACTCATATTTACAGTAGTATATGTAATTAAGAAATTTTTAAATGACTAAGAGAAATTACCAGCTTTTATGTTAAAGGGTTAATAAAATTTACTTAAGGAATACTCTCGTCATGGAATAATTTCTTATTATACAGATTGTTTACTTTCACTCCAAAAAAGTACCTGTAAATAAACTAATAAAAGATCCTTTTTAAATAAATAGTTTGTTTACTCCGTGATAAAATTTAAATTATTACATGACAGTGAATCCAATAATATAAATATAATTTGAAAAATTGCTTGATAATTTTTATATTGTTTTTTTACTTGATTTTTTAGCTGAATATGTATCATCAAAGATAAATTCCCATATAAAAAAATACTATAATTTCCATTAAAATGCAGTAAGGATTTTCAAGACTTACCCAAAGACAACTAATATGAAAATGTATACAAATAAACAAAACTCTTTTCTAATAGATGATTTTGCTTTTAATTAAAAATAGACTAAACATTGCAGCTCCCATTTATATTTTTTGTGTGCTTAAACTGCATAAGTTAATATATTATTTGGCATTATTGCGATTATTAAAATAATAATTATTATCCTTATTGCAATTATTAATAATTTCTTGCTTTAGTTAACATATGTCTACCTCTGATATTTGTCAAAATTAATATTTGCAAGTGCACAAACCGATTTTGCCGTTTTTCGAAGTCGTGAAATTCAAGATATACATCTTAATTTCTAAAATTCAATTTTTTTGTTGTTATTTAATTTCTGTAAGCAAGTACTTAGAAATATCAGAGATAAAATATGAATTTTTGAATTTTGAATAAAAAATTATTTGTTATATGTATTCACCAATCTTCTAGGAATAAAAAAAATTTAAATGTCATAATTTTTAAATAAAATTCAATGCATGTGATATTATGAATATATTGTTATGAGTATTTATCTCTATAATTGTTATTTGTACAAGAAAGTTATGGCCTTAGACAAAAGTTCCCATAACACGACATTGAAAACGAATGTACTTATTTCTCATGGTAAAATGTGAGCATTTCTAAATAATATCCTCTTTAAAATGTTTTGATTGAAGCTTCCGAGTTGTAACCTTGATCCATTACAACCTTTTTCTATCACTAGTAAAATTGTTACACGATTGCCAATTTTTATTCGATTGAGACTGCGAAATGCTATTAAATGCACTATAGAATAAAGAAACAATGACTTGGCAAACAGATTTGTTATATGTACATTTACTGATGCATCTGATACTATCAGAATAAATGGGAGAGTGAATATAATGTTTCTATATATTAGTGAAAAAATGTATTAAGAGCATATAAATGGAGAAATTAAGGAATGCGTGAGTTAATGAATATTTCTTTAACACACACACACACACATTATATATTCATATGAGTAAATCCTTTACCTAAGTTTAATACGGCTCTTTTATGTAAATTTCTAAATTTGTGTTCATTTACATCTTTTCCATGTACGTAGTTTTAATACAAGTGGTATGTTGTACTTAAGAAATTTTTTCTTCTGACTCTTTCACAGTTTTCATTTTTATTAACTTTGCTTTTGGTTCTTACAGATTTGTTTTGGGCATTTTGTGTTTCTTTTTTTAAAACCTAATTTTTTCAAGGTTTTCAGTTTTCAGAATTTTCAGTTTTATAACTATTTTAATAATATATTTAATTCCTGGTATTAGTTATGCTTATAATTCTAGAATAACTCAACTTAACAATATCAAATGTGTTTTATAGTAAATCTATTATTTGTTTTTTTTTTTATCTACAGAATTTTTTTTGTTTTTGTTTTTTTATATATACTTTTTCAAATTACTCATATTTTAGTATCTTTGATTTTTTGTTTATTTTTATCTACTTTATTATATATATATATATATAACTGTAAAACTCTTCAAAATAATAAAAAAAATTCAATCAACCATTAAAATTATCAAAAAGACTACGTAAGCGATACTGAGGAAGAGAAAAGGAAGAAAAGTGATAGAACTTTCATTTAGAAAATGTCTAAATCTTTTGATCTTACTTCATAAAAAAGTTTCTTAAGAAAACAGCTACATAAGTAAGTATCAGACAGTAATTATTCTACATATTGAAAATACTTTTTTTTTCTTTCAGAACCAGCGCCCATTCTGAAAAAAAGCTTTTAAGAATATCAAAAGGTATAGATCGTTTCAAGCTATTTTCAAGAACAGAAAAATTTCAGAAGATTTAATTTACATATCTCGTCATCCGAGACACGAATGTTTTGATTTCCCTTTAAGACAAACTAATCCTTTTTTCCTTACACAGCACATTTATTATAACTGCGGATTAATTTTTTTTAACTAACATGAAACCATCTTCGCGTTCTCATCATGAGCAGAGGAAAAACCTTGAATTCAAGGTCATTCTCTGCAGAAATTATGAATCTAATAGTTCCCATCACAGACACGGGTCGACTCAATTAAAAACATGAAATTTAACTTGGCCTTGAAACACATTTCTTACAATAAAATATTTTATATTCATTTTGTGTGGTTTATTACATCGTAAAAATCAGTACAATAAAGACTGCATGAAAATGGTAAATAATTAAGCTATTTTAATAAAATTAACATTTCTATTCAAAAAGTCGTTAATAAATTGGATAAAAAAATTATTTTTTCATGTACTAGTTAAATACAATAGGATATGCGACTGCGTAGAATAAGTTTACAATACCAAATTTTTATTTCATTTCCTTATATGCTTTATTGCAAATTAGATGATGTCATCATAATTTAGTGTTTTAACTAAAAAAAATTTTAGTGTTTTAACCTCTTTACATAAAATGACTAGGGCCGAATTGTTAATCAGTCTACAACTAATTCCAGATCTTAACTAATATTTTTATTATTTTCCTTCTTGAGAAATTTCTTCCTGAAAATCAGATGGTTATTCGTAAGTTTAATTTAATTTTCGGAACAATGACCAAATTTGGGTACAATTCAAATGAATTAGTTTTAAATAAATATTATAGCGTTGTGATCCTGGAAGGCAAAACTCGACGAAAAACTCTAATAAATAAATATCGTCTTTCAAGATCGTAATATAAAATCAAAAATAAAACCTAAATCAGAATGGTCTGCGGTGAAGAAACTAGAGGCCTTCTGTCGCTTACACCTTTCAAAATCCTCTTCCAGCAGGTTCCGCTTATATGCATTGTGGTGTATGTGTAAAGCTTAGTTTTGTCATCTGAATTAAATAATGCTCAACACACATGTACATTGCTGTGTGTGTGTATGTGTAAAATCTATCTTTGTTGTGTCAACTGAATTAAATAATGCACGACATTCTGTTGACAGCAGGAAAGAAAAATTATTTCAAAAGTAACATTCGGGAGGCTTAGACAATAATTTGCTAACTTGATCGATTGTTTATTAACGTCGCTTTGAGAAGCAACATAAGGGCTATTAGCGAAGGACCTCGTAATTATAAACCTCGGTGAAATGACCGACATCTGATCGGGCAGCTCCCTCTCCAAACTTACTCATTCAGCGAATGAGAGGATTTGGGATTTCGACACATGGAACGTGCATCTGCCCCGCTACATGATGGGTCTTTAGTGGTATCAGGACTTCTATCCACAGCTATACAAAAACATAACCAGCCGCGAGTTCGCGATCATGATCACGAGGCAATGTGTCCACTATAATAATTTGAAGGAAGTATGAAAATTAATTACAATAATTAAAATCAGATCATTGCATTATTTACAATAGGACGCATTACAGCTGTGCAGCGTCATTTAAAACTTAATTTGTGCAAATGAATAGCTTTTAAATATACAATTATTTTGATCTTTAACAACTTGTAACTTTTTTTTATTACATATTTCTTAATGGTGAGGAAATTTCATCACCATAATTAATAAAAATTAGTTACTCTCTGATTTGATTTCTTTCATATTTCTTAGAGGATAGATAACTGCATTTAGACCTTTCTAGATAATATTTTCTACACAACAAATACAAATCAACGTATTATTGAAAACATTCATAAAAATTATTTTTATTTTAATCATGACCGTATATTTATTTCATAAAGTCAACTAAGTTGATGCCTACGGGGCTAACTTAATGTAGAACCCCTTTGACTTTTTTCTTAATATTTTCATAAGGAATTTTATTGTTAAGTGATGGAATGGAGCAAATACACCTAATAGGACGCTAGGTGATTCATTTGTGGGCATTCATATTAAATCATTTTGTAATTTCTCATTTTGTACAATTACAGAATTCATCATGTACATGATTATGAAATGCCAATAATCATATAACCGACTCAGTCCAGTTCAGCAAAACTACTGCATCGCTTCGGCATTTAACTAATTGTCTGACTTCAGTGATATATATATATATATATATATATATATATATACAATAGTAATAAAATACTGATTAAAAGTTTTGCTAATATTAAGTTTTGAATACAAACTATTTTTCATTGAAACGATATGTTTTCTTTGTTCGTTAACAAATCTATCAACGTCCCCATTTTCAAGAATATCTTTAAATACATTCTTAGTTATATGTATATAATATATATTAATATAGGAAATTAAATTATATTTATGTAATTGCGCTACGTTTCCCCCAGTAATGAATCATGCATTTCTAAATAACAGTTGATCAAAAGTACAGGTTGAATTGCAATGATTTTAAAATGTATAGAAGCAGGATATAACTATTCACCTTGAAGAGCAGTTTTGCCCATCCGTAGTTACGAATTCTTTCGAGTTAATCAACACTATATATCAATACTATTATTTTCAAAGATAACTGAAAAATATAATTTCTGAGATAATAGTGGGAATACTTCAATTTTATCCAAGTATTTTGCCAAAGTCTGAGTTTTTACAATGTTTGTATATTAACTTCATACATTGAAGCGACTAAAGTTCTATTGACGACGTAATTTTGAACCTCGGTCATTTGAAGACGACGACACTCGAGTTAGCATCCCCCTCTGAAAACTTTCACACCACCCAGTCTTTGAGAGTCAATGTAATAACAATTAAAAAAATTAATGCATTTTAAGACAACTTTCAAACAACTCTTTTCAAATTGTACGCTTAATATTAAAGTTATAGAATTTTTCCTTTGCTCCTCAAACCCAGATTATTGCCTTTAATTAAAATAATAAATTACGTTCGAAAGAGGATGAAGTAATGAAGGGTTGTACGAAATAAGTGGGTTTTCCGCTGATTTTTGAAAATATAGATATTCTTAAATATATGAACCTCCGCCGACGAATCAATCAAATAAAGATAAAATATTTTCAAAAATCGGAGAAAAATATACAATTACGTAGAAATCTTCGTTATTTTTTGTTCTATTTAAGGCATTTTATTGCTATAAAATAAATACAATAGTCTAGTTTTCTAGGGAAAAGTAGAAATCCCATATGATTAATATTACGTACACGGATTCAAAACGCCCTGCAGAAAATAACCTTAAGCCGCATCGGCAATTGTAACAATGTATCTTTTTTTGTCTGGCTTTATACATGCAATACATTTTCATGTGTTTGTAATCAATAAATATTTCATTCATGAACATAGATATTTTACTTTCAATAATAATTATTCACTTAGCCAATGGAAACGCCTAAAAGTGACATTTTTTCTCCCGTGTATTTCCGTGTAACGGAAGATATATGGTCACACAGTCCTATGCTTCTTTATCAAGAAAAAGAAATCGATTCAGTGACTACACGTTTTTTTTCTTTCTTTTTTCCTTTTTCCGGATCGCTCGGGGAGTCCTCCATGTAATATGAATCGGTTGTAATTACATCGAAGTCGTAACGTAAGCCAAATTTATTGCTGTCTTAATCTGTCTATTTTGGTCTAATCCTTGTCCAGAACTAAACAGCACGACCACAAAATCAATAAGTATCATGAAGGAAAGTTCTTTCCTTACTTACTACCATACATAGAAACACGAGTAAAACGTATGGCGCCGTAGACTCTGAAAAGTGACAGATGGGCTTTGTTTGCTATTTTGATTAATGTTCTCCGCCTTCAAAAAAATAAAACAAAAAAAAAAAGAAATCAATTTAGGAGATGAAAGATGTTAAAGAAACTTGTCGAAAAAAAATCGGAATGATTTAGGGGCCGGAGCGATTGCCGTTCGAAAGAACTTTATTGTGAATATTAATTACTTCGCTGTTTATATATGTATAAAAAATTCGGTCGCATTTTTTTAGAATAACAAGGAGCGTCAATTGCTTTAAGGAACAGCAAAACTTCAAAATCAATTAATGGATTTTTCTCATTAAGATAATTAATAGTTCTTTTATAGTGTAATGAGAAGTGGAGAATATTTGTGAGTAGCTTTTTTACTTGAAATATAACAAAGAATATTATTTATTTATCAAAAGGTCCCGCTATGTGTAACAACTAATTGACGAGTTTTTATCATTGAAAAATTCACCGAGGGGAAATTAGTAGGGGAAAAATTAAGCATTGAAATGATGAATGAAAAAAAAGAGAATTTATTATCATCTTGGCAAATGTAAACTGCGATAGCTTTTTCAGTTCAGCAATTCTATTTGTAGTACTATTTTAAGTTTCTTTAATGTGCTTAATTTAATGTGTTAATATTTAATTTTCCAGGTTTTTTTTTTATCTCTAATTAGCATAAGAATATTAGAAGTCCTTTCGATATGCTGCCTAACCTGTCTTTATATTAATGATCACGTGACTTGTCGCCATGTAAGCCTGATCGACGACTTCCTTGAAAAGGAAAATATCCTACTCCTGCTAAAAGGATTCATACCTCTCACCTGATCTTAATCATATCGAGCATGAAAGGGATATGCTTGGAACACAGCTTGCGACCCTTCCGCTTCCATTCAAAAAATGAAAAGTGCTCTTTGTGACACTTGAAACTGTTTGAATCTACAATTTATTCATTATGTCATAACAAATGAGGGAAATCCTTGTGACGCGTGCCTGGCTGTCAGAGGTGACCACACATATTTTCAAACTGCAACATTAACTTCTTATTTCATTTGCTTTTCTCTAAAGTGTCAACTTCTCTAAGCCTAGATTTTTTTTTCATACTGTTTGCTTTGATAGTAAAAGTGATTATTATATCTTTCTTTCAGCATTGTTTTCTTATTTTTATAACCATCTTACACTCATACATTGGGTTTCCCACCACACACACATTTCGACTCAGATACCCTTCATTATTCAAATAACTACCGATTATACATACATTTTTAGATTCCAGTGCCTATCGGGCTCTTACCTTTATGGATCTGAGCTTCTAAGACGTAAAGAAAATGAATATTAATGCTTACAAAAATTAATATAAAGAAAGGCACAGTTTGGTTAATGATATTAGTTTTATGAGAACAAAAAGGATTGTGAGTTTTCGAGTGAGTGAGTGAATGTAAAGTTTATTGGCGCAAGAGCCAGATATGGCTCTGCTGCGCCAAACAAAATTAAACTGTGGTCTAGACGTGAAGTTGAAAAAAAGATAAAAAGTGGTTGACAAAAAGGAGGGTCTAAAATAGAGAAGGATCGCTAGGGTATCCCGGGAGTGCGTCACCCGTGTTTACCAAAGACAGTAAACCCCATGGGAAAGAAAAAAAGATCGTTAAGGTACCTCGGGGTCATGATGCCCGTACTTACCTGAAGAAGGCTAGTCTCTGAGGTCCCCTGATATAATCCCCAGAGGTAGGGTGTCCGGCTGTACCCCCAGACGCTGGGTACCCATTTTAGTCGCCTCTTACGACATGCATGAGCTACAGTGGAACTATTCTGTCATTCCCGGTCACCACACGGGTCTGTGAGTTTTCGAAAGATTTGTTATGAAATTAAGTGTAATACATTTCAACTCTTCTGTTTCTTAAGCTGTGATCGGTTTCGCAACAAGAACTTGTTGAAAGTTTTTTTAAAAAATCTGTGGGCCCTTATGTATATTGTTCTAAAAAGCATACGTTAAATCCATACTTTAGTAATACTTACTTTTCATTTATCAGCTTAAATTTCGTTATATATATTCTTGGTGTTTTATCCGAATTGCGATATTAATTGAGACAACAATTTACAATAAATTATAGGAAATAATAATATACATAATTTATTAATATTACTAATAATATATTAATTATAAATAGTTTTCACGAAATTCAGTAATATTCTTCTTTCATTTTAGGAAAACACATCAAATGATTCTACTATTTTAGTCGCCTAGACATCAGGGCACATTTAAGAAATTATGGTTCTTCAAAAGAATTCGAGGTTTATTCAATATTTCAAACCCTAAAATTTTAGATTCCAATTCTCAACTTGAAGAATTTGCACTATTAAATAAATCATGACATATTCATTTTAAACAGAAAAATAGAGCGATGAGTTTTACGAAATTCTAAGAATTTAAAGATTAGAAATGCAATTTTGGTTTCAAAGAGAAAAAAAATTCTAAATAGTTTGCGATTCAATAAAGTAAAGCAAAATTCGCTTTCCATTTTCATCCGCAGTGTTGTACCAACATTTTTAATTTCCACTTATTTGGTTAAAAAATAATATTTCCATTTCGCAACTTGAAATTTTTCCTTCTTGAAAGAAACTGTTCTGCATGATGTGTCACGCAGAGATCTTTCATTTTTCAACGTCGGAAAAATATGATTAAATTTTGAAATTACGCACAGAGCATGCATGACAAAGAAATCGATATTTACTGCAGAAAACATTGAGATGATGATCAGAAAAATGAGACAGTTTGAAAAACATAAATATATTTGCGACTCACGTTAAATATAAATTTTATCTAACACTGTTTTTTAAATAAGGTGGTGCATGGGGTGAATCTGAAACATTTTTTTTTGAAAAACATAGAGCATTTTAAGACATGTAAACACATTTTTTTTTTTTAAAAAAAAAGCAGTTTCTTAAAACTTCTTTTTTTTGTATTTAAGATTCGCTATAAGTATGGATTATTTTCAAAATTTTGTTCGATATATACGTTATTGTTCTGCTCAAGAAATCCCAGTAAATTCCTAATTTCAGATTATTTTTGATTTTATGGATTACATTAGTTAATATGATTAATTTATTTATATTATATTTAATGCATTAAATTGGTTTTTTTTATTTGTTCGAATATCATTGTTAATAAAGTTTTCCCTCGAAATTATACTTAAGTCTAAGTGATGTTTTTTTTTTATAAATAGATGCTTTTAAAAATTGTCTAGTTCAACCGTTTTTTTTTTTTCTTTTTGGTTGCTGCTTAGTGGTGGAAGTAATTTATAAGGTAACTATCACGTCAAGTATGTTTTTACTTTCTAATTTTTAGTTAAATACTCCAATATGTTAAGACAGAAAGCATGCCGTTATGAAGAAATTATTATTCTTTTGTGTGTACGTTATTAGTTTATATGGATATTTTTGTTTCGTTACTGTAATTTGTTGGAATAAAAATTGATTTTTAAAAGTAGTAAAAAAAGGCAGTAATATAAAAAGATAACTTCTGCATATTTTAAGCAAAGGCCTACATGTAAAATAAACTTATTTTATCTCGATATTAAGAAGAAAATGGCTATTATTTATTTTTTATTGCTGATATTTTGAAGTAACATCCTATATTATTCAGTTTAAATTATCATTTCCTTATCCAGCAAAAGTCCGTTTCCGAGCTCGATGCTTAAGAGAATCTCTAATATCTTTCAAACGACTTTATATTTGTAAGTGATATTATGTGTGTAATTGTTTTTTTTTAAAAAAAAAAAAAACTATAATAAGTATTTTTATTATTATAAATGTTTGCAAACACACAAATTTTGAATTTAGGTTACATTTGAATAACATGAGAGATATTGGTAATACATATCGTAGTTTTGAATCACAGTTTTTTTTTATCGGGAAAGAAATCAGAATTACCAATGTATTCATCAAATTTCCACTCGAAAATTATGAGGGTTTGTAGCTTCCTTTATTCTGCATGACGAATCTTTCGTAAAATCAGGACACGAACACACGACTCAGCTGATACATTGCCTCCTACGAAGCTTGCGGCCTTGACCACTAGGCTACTGAAATAATTTATTCTGTAGTAAAATATGTCGTACAATTAAACGAAGTATTTGTCTCCAAAGTTGTAATATACATGTAACTCTTTTTCTCTAGTTTCATCATTAATAAATGTCCGTATCGTTGTACTGTTATCACGTGCTTCAAAATAATTTATTCTTTGGTAATTTTGCTTCCGGTACAATATTCAAAAGATTCATCATGTATTTAAATTTAGTTAAAAAAAATTGATGAATTATAGTGGCTCAATAACCAAAAACTTTATTTTCTTTTTTTTTTTAACAATAGTTTTATTTTAAGGATTTAATCTGTAAAAATGTGATACTCGAATTAATGTACCTCTTTAATACACTATGAATCTAAAATAAATAACATTTGCATAAAATATCAATAATTAATAAGAGGTGAAAATAAAAAAATTAAATTGTTACTATCTTCATTAAATTATGAACTCATCTCCTTCATAGCATTTCGTTTCAATAAGAGGAATTTTAAAAGGTGATATGATGATGATGAAACACTAACAAATTATTAAAGAGTGAATGAAAGTGTATATGGAACACGATAAGAAGAATACTCAGAAGCACCCTCTCCAAACAAAAGATAATGAATAAAGTTGGTATGTCCATTGTGAAGGGAGTCAACTTGACATCTGCTCTTCGTATCGAGATATAAGGCATGTTCCAATTATGGACAAATTCCCAGTATACAAGAATGTTAAACAAAGAAGATTAAATTATTTATTATCCTTCAGTAATTCGTATTCTCTGTTATTTATATCATACTTTTTAATCATGAAATATTCTACAAGTTCCCAACCTACGTAAACTTAAGAAATGAGAAAATTACGTAAGTTGAGTGAAAAAGAAAGATAAAGGTCGTACTTTTAAAAGAATGGCGACACATCATTAGCATACAATCGAATATGTAATTTTAAAAACTACTGCAAGATAAGATAATCTCGCAAATTGTTATAATTTTTTTACGAAAAAATGCTATTTTCTTCATTATTTTTTGCTTACTTCTTTCTTCTTTGAACTTTTATTTTAAAAACTTTAATTTATTATTATTCGTTCAGTGTTTAGAGGAAAAACAAGCTTCTCATGTTGTAGCTTAGAATTTATTAATCAGTTATTTACTTTCCATTGCTGAAATTAAGCCATTTTGCGGATATTACAGAAATTAAGTTGATTTTATTCAAACTAATCTGAACATTGTATAAACTAATTTCCAATGTATGCAATTTCTTTATAAATAAGAGCTTTGAGATTGTTATATGTATATATTTGCTTTATAAACTTAAAAGATGTAAATTAAAATAATTGCATGCTCTATTGCTATTGTAATTAAACTATGATTTTACCGTTATTCCATAACCCTTTATTTCAGAAATTGATAACAAATTTATAGCTCATTGTTTTAAAAATAAGACACATTTCATTACACATTGTATTATACAGTTATACATATAATAAAATTTGTATAATAAACCTAATAGAAAAACTAATAATATTAAAACTATTGAAATTCATATATTTGAAATTAAGTGAACAATGAAAATAAAAATATTCAATAGCAAAATGCTTCTAAATAATTTTAATGAATAATATCTGATAAAGTATTGTGCATATATTTATAAAAAAAAATTAAAACTCTACACATTTCATACACAATTTAACTTTAAAATATATTCCTTCTATTGTTTTTCATTTCATTCAAACAGATATCCAAAAGAAAACTTAAAATGATTAAAATGATGACCATTTGAAATAAACATCGAAAAGTTCAAAAGACAGGAGGTTAAAATTCAAATGATAAGATGAAACTATAAAGGAATGGTTCATATCTTTTCCAAAACTAATTTCAACAGTAATAGTCGTAAACTCATTCTGTAGCATAACAGCTGTATTGCAGCATTTGATCAATGAAGAGAAAATCGACCAGCTTCAATACTACGAAAATATTGAAATAAAAGTATATTATATATTTTGTGTCGTATTTTAAGTGCTTTCAAATTTAACTTAACATGGAAAGAGAAAAAATTACAGATATTTAAGTGCTCCTTCAAAATTACGAGGTATATCTTTTAAAAATGTTTCTGAATAGGAATACGTTTTCAAAAACATATTTCTATTTAAAAATACGTTTGAGGAATAAGTTTTTTAAGAAGATTTGTTTATTATGGAAATTAATTTCTTAGAAAATAATGAAAAGCTGTTACGTATTTGGAAGGGACTTTAAAGGGAAAAGATGTTTATTATGAAATACGCTAATAACTTTTTTATAGGACAATAACGCTCATTATTGTTGCTTAAAGTCAGTGTATTAATCCATGACAGAGAGAACAAAAAAGTGCTTAAATTGCATTTTACAGTTTACCAAGGATGAGATGTATCATTCTTGAGTTTTCTCTGAAGTACAGAAGAGTTAAGTAATTTTAATGGCAAGAGGGTCACGAAAGAATTTTCGAAATTTTGCGGATTGTGTTCAGATCGAGAGTCTGTTACACTTACAGAAATTTTTGATAATGTTATTCTCATATTTTATTTATATTCTTACACAAATTCAGTAAAATATAAGAAAGAATTATTTAAGATGAGTAAGAAGATTGATTTCTAGTTTACAAACATTTTGCGAGAAAGACAACTCAAAAATGTACTATGATGTTATAAACTCATGAATCTATTTAGGAGAAAAACAATTTTTTTTAAAAAAAAAAAAAGAGTCGTGAGATGAAGCAACCGTTTTCTTATCGGAAGAAAGGAGATATTCACAAAGAAAAGTATTAAAAACATTTGGAACATGAGAAACAGGCGCATAAGTTTTTATTAAAATCCGAAAGTGTTATATTTTTAAGCATTTTTACAGCAACGACTTTTAAAGGTGTTAATAACTGAAAAAAATTTAAAAAATCAATATTAAAATATACAAGAATTATTTCTTCGAACAGTATTTAAACATCTCACGTTTCTTCCTTTAAATGACATTTGTTACTTATCATTCAGCAGATAAAAAAAAAAAAAACTGCTAGATTTTCTAGTTTTTCTTTTGCACTGATAGTTCACTTTTCACAATCCATTAATTTCTTATTGAATTTTACAAAATCATAATTCTTCTTGAAACATAAACAGCTCAATTCTATCGCGTGTCGAAACTGTAATAAGGTAAAACGTACACAACTTTAAAACAAGCTTCATGCAGAGTCAAGAGAATAACCCTTTTCAAGGTTCATTATCAATCAGTTTCAGTCGAGAGTTGCTCTGCGTAATCCTTTCCCTTTCAGAAGTTCGGAGAAACCCTGGCACGCCCTAACTTGCAAGTTATGGTGCATTCTGTTTAGAAATAACGGCTTGTATAATCTTGTGTAACCTGTAATCAGACTTGCTTCCTTAAAATAATATTATAATGGATTTTCATGGACGGTTGAAAAGGACCAATTATACGGGAAACACTCAATTTCATGTGTCACAAAGCTAATAATCTTTGGTAAATTACAGGACCGGGAGCAATAATCCATACCTGAAAAGGAAATCTGTAGTAATTGTGTGGATGGAAGAATAAAAGAACGTAGGCGCATCGGGATGGCTATCAACTTATCAAGATGTTAGAATTTCTGGCTCGCAGGCATGATTCGTTTAACGCCTCACATACAAGTTTGGTTAACTGTTATTTAAACTGTTCAGTTTGAAATTGAACGTGATTAAAAAGCGATTTGTTATCCCATGTTATATGAAGATTTGAGTCGTTGTGATTTTTATTTCTATGCAGAACTTCACGATACATAGGTCAATGATATTTAATGAATATGAGTGCTGTACAGTTAAAAAATAAATGGTAATCTCTTCGACGAATAATTTACAAGACATTTTTTAATGTTACTTAGGTATGCGTATTTATTAGTATGGTAGGTCATAATTATCTTCAAATTCTGCACTTTAAATCGAATTAAAAGTAGTTGCAGCATTAAGATACAAGCGAATATTTTTGAAGTGAAATAAAACCAACCTTATATTTATTACGTAAGTTTTCTCAAAAGAAATATTGTTTGAATGAATTTTATAGAATATCGGATATACAAAAAAAACTTGATTATTCACTGTGTGTATGTCAATAATTTTTAATAAGATATATCGTTAAATTACTATTTTTAGAGCATGTGTAATTTTTAAGCCTACAAATTCAAATATTGTAATTCAGAAGATCTTTTATTTGAAAAGTATATTAATTAAAAAAAAAAAGGAGAATTTAAAAAGAAATTTTTCAGAAAAATGATTTTTTTTTATTTGCTTGAGGATTCATTTAAGATGTTTAACTTGATTTATTGCGTTACAAAACTGTTGAAACATTTCTTTAAACAACAACAAAAAAAACTTCCAGTTTTAATTTTTATTTTAAATAATTATTTATTTATAATATTTCTTATAGCGCAGAAGGATGAAACGAAATTTTCAAAAATTCATTGAATCGAAACAAAGGTTATTCATTATTCACATTTTTTGTCATTTTAAGTGATCTTCTATTGTCTAAATATGGCGTATAAAATAATTGCTCCTCTAAAAAAAAGGAAATTAATTATTTCTCACTCACCTTGATACCCTGTCGTGATCTGAAACAATATTGATTGGCAGCAGATTAAAGTTTGAGAATGCATTAGAAATTCGAAATTTATACCTGAAATAAATTATATCGTGACAAAATATTTTTCCTTCTCATCTTTCAAATGCAACAAATTAGGAATAATTGCTGGAATATCTTAAATTTCAAAACGGGAAAAAACTGGTGTGTAATCTGTCTTCTATCAGAAGAAATATTTGTTTTCCTACGATAAAATTAAAAGAATAAATATTTAAGTGATTATAAATAATATAAAGCTATATCAAGCATTTTTTTCAAAATAAATTGTATTAAACTATTTATTGAATCCTTTTAGTTGATTCTTTAACTAATATAAAAACTTTCATTTTTTATGGCTTACGTATAGAACAAATGACAATATCAACTGCAAATCAGTATTATTAATTAACATTGTTGTAACATAGTCTCTTATTATAACCTGCAAAATATCTTGTGTAAGAAAAATAAGAAGACAAAATTGGTCTAGTAATATTGAAAACTACCAAGGCCGGCCCAAAGGGATTTTAAATAGTGCGTGCGTATGAAACTTCGCGAACCTGAAGGTCCCGCGACGCCAACCAATTTCTCAAAATCAAAATGGGTCAATTTCTCTTTTTCTTTCTGGTCTTAAGCCGAACATACATTGCAGGCTTTCGAAACAATATTGATTCTATTGATGTATCTAATAAAACCAAAATTTCTCGACGAGTTTTATCTTTCAAGAGCACAATATTACAAAAAATATTATTAGAAATGTATATAGATTTTGTAACTGTTCTGGAAATTATATTGATCTGACAAATGAGCCCGGTATCTACGGAAAGATCTGTTTCAAAATTGAAACTAATAATAATAATAATAATTACTTGGTATTTAGCACTAGTGATGAATGAATCAATTCACTTCCTTAGACATTTTATCAACATGTGAGAAAATTAAAAGAAAATATTATATATTGTAAACTTACCGCAGTAAATCGTTCACAGAATTGTAATTTATAAGTATATAAAATCATTATAATTTATTTACATATCTTTTCCACATACATTTTACTACACTAATTTGAACAATGTTATAAAGCCATTTTCTTAATATATTTTGCTGTTGGGATAATTTGGCCAATAATTTATGATTGATTCAATTTAACAATTTAAAGCCAGTCCAGTTACAACATTAAATATATTATTTTTCAGTTTTCAGTTTTTTCAAAAAAGTGTTTGGTCTTTAAATTTTTTAAATTAACACATATTTTTGATATTTCTGATTCATGTTTATTTTCTTATAATCTACATTCCTTCGTTCACTAAATTTTTTTCTCTCTCTCTCTATATATATATAATAAGTATTCTTATCTGGAAAAATAAAGATGTAAAAACTTTATTCTAGACAACAACAAAAAAAATCCCGAGAAAAGATGTTTTTTGAGGTTCAAAAAAAATTAACAAGCTTCAGAGAGAGATTTCCTTTAAGCTCTCAATTACCAACAAACAGGGCGGAAGAGAACTCGAGAAAAGAAATCCGCCATAATGATGAGCCTGGGCACCTTCGCCTGAAAGGATTTGTTTGAAAGAAGTATTTGGAGGAGGATAACTAAAGAGAAAGGGCCAGATGGATTCAGCGTTTCTCAATTTATCCAGTTACTTCGATAAATAGAAAGTTTTCGTACCTATTTAGTTTCCACCTTGCGAAATATGCGTCTACTCATCCACTCAGAAAAGAATTCAGTTAAGACATAAAAAAATTTTTGCAGTGGAATAGCGAGAAAACAGTTCTTTTTATAGTTGCTTATTAAAGAAAGATTGGATTGGAGTTAAAAGTGGAAGAATAGGAAAAGATGTTTTCAAATTGATTTAAGAAAACTTGAAATTAGTTATAACTTCTTTATTCACGGTGAGATATATATCTCACTTTTTTTTTTTTTTTTTTTCATTTTCAATTTACCAAATAATTTGACTAAGAATGTTTTAATAAATTCGCTTAGAGCTTCTTAAAATTAAATTTAGAAATCTGTATAAATACTTTTATTTATTTTTATTCTAAATTAAAAATTTTTTAATTAAAATATTGTTTACAGAATTTATTACTTGACCGTCCGATAGAAATCATAGAATGGAACTTTTTTTAAATGAATTTTCACTATAATAACTGATGTCTCAACTGATAGGAAAATTTAAAAATTAAAATAAAATCAATACTAAACAAAAAAAGAATGACAATTGTATGTTGCATGAAGCCTGAATATTATATTCTTAGTAAATCAAAGTTTTTTTTTTCACTTAAAAATATCAAAAAACAATAAAAACACATGGCTCAAAAAAATTGAGCCAATATTAAGGGCCAAATAAGAAATCTTGTTTCTTTGATATTTCTACTAAGAAAGGACTTATAAATTTCGAAAATAGCTATTATTCGAAAAGAATCGTTCTTAAAAGGGATATCGCATCTTTCAAACGTTTTATCTACATAAAATCAAAATTTTAGAAGGAAACACACTTGTTTACTCTCTTTGTGAAATATAGTATATGAAACCAGAAAAATAATACAATTTCACTTTTGATAAGAACATATTGTTGATGAATTAGAGAAGGAAAAATCCTCTAAGAGAACCCTGCAATAAAATAATGTACATACGATCTCTGAAAATAAAAAAAAGTATCGTTAAAAATAAAATATTATTTAAACAAAAATTTAAAATAAATATATATTCAAACGTCGCGAACGTTTGAGACGTGTGTCTAAGTAATGTTCTTAATGAAAGGACTTATAAGCATAATAAATATTAGTTCTATGAATTATTCGCAAAAAAGTTGTATAATCATAAGAAAAGCTAATTATCAGAAAAGTTGTATTGTCATAAGTAAAGCTAAACGCTTTGATTGAAAAGTTTCGACAATAAGAAATAAATATCAATTGTATTTAATCAAAATATTTAAAAAAAATACATAGAAATTTCAGAAATAATATTGTTATTTGAATCCGATAAACTATTCCTTACTCAAATTTGTTTTTGACGAAATTAATTTTTTAATACTATATTTTATTTCTAATTCATCTCTTTTGTATGAGTAATCATTTATTAAATTATACACATCCATCTCTCTCTATGCCTCCAATTACACCAAAGATAATTTTTAAAGCGTTTAATTTGGCATTAAATCTAACTTTCCTTAACAGCAATTGTTTTATTATGAAATCCTAAGCAAAATTCTTTACAAGTGAGTTAAGGGTTTTAGTCGTTATTTTTAGAATCTTAAAAAAAATATAAAAAGTTTGCTGCAGTTGATACACATTCTCTTTTGGTTCTTGAATTAGAAATAAATTTCAATGCCAACTTAACTTCATACGAGATGTGATATAAAATTGGCAAGCTATTTGTATGATTTGGTTTGTTTCAGTAATAATATTATAATCATAATTATTTATTTAAAAAAAACATGTGGCAGCTGTAGACTTATGGTCATGGTCGCGGACTCACGGTTGTTGGTTTTCATCCGGTCGTGGGTTCGAGCCTTGATGCCACTAAAGACTCGCCATATAGCGAGGCTAATACACATTAAATTCAGTAGAGATCCCAAGTCCTCACACTAACGTGGTGTGGAAGGTTTTGGAGAGGGATATGCCAGTTTAGGTGTCACCCTCATCACTTGACCAAGGTTCAGAATTACGAGGTCTATAGACAATAGTCTTCAAGTTAATTCTTAGGGGGCCTTTAATGAACAATCACATTATAAAAACCATTGAAAAACGACATGTTACTTGAACGCTTAATATATTTTCAGTAATCAGAAATCATAAAATAATTACTGGTAACATATGACAATCAAAATTTTATTTAAACTGTACGTCGCCTCCAGAATCTTAATCATAGAGACTTAGTTATAAAATTCACAACTTCAGGAGTCTACATAGGTAAACAACAGAGTAACCTTTTGGTTACTTTATCTATTGCTGTAGTAATTCGATTTCGTGAAAGCTACAAGGGAAAAAAAATCCAGAATTTATTGATTCTTTATATGGCGACTCACGTTCTTACCTATGGCGTCGCAATATCCAATAAATTATGTCGCCCAAGGAATTTTTTTGGAAAGAAAGGGAGTTTATTACATGAAGTTCATACAAATAGTTTGATCTACAAAAGCGCTCCCGTAAATCATATTTTGTTAGACATTTAATGCAGATAATCACGTCGTAATAATAGAGCATGATTAAAAATCATGTCTTTTTTAATCATGAAGGACATAAGAGATAAGGAATAAATCAATACTGGATAACAGTAGGCTCATATTACATAATATATAAAATTCTACTTAATTTACGATTCAGTACAAGAAAACATCTGTTTATATATGACAAGGATACAAAGAAAGCATCATGTCGGCATTCATCATTTTTAATGCAATGTATAGATACAATTTTCTTTTTTTAAATTGATAACTTTTGACAGCGATAAATCAAGTCACCTGTTAATCCACTTCACAGTGTATCTAAATCAAGTGTTTTCATCCGTATTCTTCGTGTGGATCCCTTTGCTAGAAAGGTTAAAGCAATTAACCTTTTCTCATTCAGATTTCGCCTCTCACAAAACCTTTATGCATATGTATGTCACATGCATATTCATCAAATAAAATTGTGAATAATACTAGTTAGTTTCTCTAAAAACAATGAAAAATACAATACATGGTGTATGCAAATATTTAATACGTTAAGCAGCAGTATAATAATTGTCAAAATGTAGAGTAATGACAAGTAAATATTTTGAATCCGTATAAAACTTGGAATACAAATAAATATTAATTATAAAAAAAAATGCAGCTGGAAGATTTCTTTGTTGAACTCTTGAATGAGAACAATAAAGATGCTATGGGATATCTTTGATGGTAGATGTACGTAATAATACATCAGTAGCAAACAATTATAAGAAAAAGAAATTAAATATATAATCAAGCTTTCACTAAGAATAAAAGTTACTTGTAACTCTTGTCTCTTTTAAGCTCTCAGATTCATTCGAACCGAATCCACAAGATCTCTTTTCTAGACCTTGTTTGTATAAATATGTTTGATTTGCATCAATACACGCTTATTGAAATGATAATTTGGCTGAAAATGTCTTCAAGACAACAATAGATTACATTGATTGTGGAAGTATATTTAGTTTTTTGGGTCATGCTTTAACCGAATCGGAAGGCATTTTATATATGTGCGTGCATGCTTGCGTGCGAATACTAATTAATAAAATATTCAAAACTAGACAAAAAGTAATGTTACATCAAAATAAGAAATAAATTCAAAAATGAAACCCAGCAAGTCAAAAAGCAATTTCGGGTTGAGGACCGTATATGGGGTTTAAAATAATTTAATAGAACCACCCTTCCCCTGTGTGACTTGATAGGCTAAAATGGAAATGTGAAAAGTATAAAAGAGCACAATAATAAGAGATGAAGGTATAAAAAGTTAAAAGTCCCAAGAACTAAAAAAAATAGCAAGAAATCAAAAAGTAATAAAAATAATGTAAACACTTACACAAAAAAATGAAGATTCAAATAGGAAAGTATATAAGTAAAACATTCTTCAAAATTATACATATATAATGCCCATATAATATGGAATTTAAATTAAAATAAGGACCCAAACAATTAAATCATAAAAATAAACCTCAAAAATTAAGAAAAAACGTATAAAAAAGAAATCGTTACTATACTATTGAGTAAAAAAACATAAACACCAATCAATATAATTATAGAAACAAAACGCTAAAAACAATGAAAAAGGAATAAAATAAAAAAATACTACTTGAACTACAACAGAAAAACATTATATAACTATAGATAAATTTCCAAAAGCAAGTAAGTTAAACGAAAATATATGACATATATTAGAAATATGAAAAGAAGGGATAAAAATAGGAATAGAAAAACTGAAAAATCAAAAAAAAAAAAAAAGAAAGAAAAGAAGAAAAGCAAAAGAAGGGAATACAATATAATTAATGTTGCAACAAGCTGTAATATATATGCACATACATTATACACTACTATCACAGTGAGCTTTGAAGAGAATAGGCGACAGTACGGGATTGAAACATCTTTGTGCCATATTGAATAGAAATGCTGTTTACTCGTATCTCTGGAAGGCGAATGACAATTATCATTTGGTTTGACGGATAAAATCAAGAGGAAATCTAAGATTTTGGATTGAACAGCATATACTCTGTGAAAGATTTCTACTAACAATGCTGATCTATCAAGATAGATTTACAATTTATTCCTTGACAAGGTAAAGAAGAATAGTTTCTTAAAATTGAAGATTGCAGTATGATATTTTAATCTTATGATCCTAAGTATTTATTTGCAAGTTAATAAGGACATATTATAAAGAAACTATTAATTGAAGACACTAAAATCATTGCTGCGATGTATACTAATTTTAAAATTCGGGCTTCTTAATACAACTTAATCTATAAATTATCTGTCAAAAGACGGAGTAATTGTATAATCGAATTACATTAGCAAGATAACATGACAGAAGAAAACATCCTGGAAATTCATGCAGGCAGAAAAATAGGTATTCAAAATTTGCTAAAGTTTTAATCGTGATTGGAAATATAAATTTATTTTATTATTCGATATTTTTTCAAATTATAGCATTTCTTCCACAATATTTAATTTCCTTATAAAGATCACATTTAATCGCTAATGACACACACACACATATATATATATATATATATATATATATAAATAATAAGACATTAAATTAAAATTATAAGTCTGTTGTGTGAAGTATGAAACTTTGAAAATTTTTTAATTCAAATTTATTAAGATCTTGTAATATTTTACACTTAAGATAAATATTTCTAGAAATAGTTTCAAATGTATTGCAATAAAATTTCCATTTACAATTTTTCTTCGTGTTCAGAAACCTTAAACAATGGTATACAGTCAGAAAAATATTGGTGTATAATCTCCCAGCTCTTGTAAAATGAGCGTCATCTTTAATTTAATGAGTTGTAATAGTATTATTTGTGTAATCTTTTAAAACCAATCGATAAATTTAAATAATTCTATGTAAGTAAAATAAATAAAAAAATTAAATTAAATTAATTAACTACCATAATTAAGATCAATACCAAAGATTACTGATTTTTGCATTGAATATTCAATTTTAAGTAGGATTTTTTATACATTCAACTTAAGAAAAATTATAAAATTTTATACTGATTATAACATTGTAGAAGAAAATCCCGTTTTTTAGATTTTCGTTTCATAAGTTAAAAGAAATAAATTTTTTAAATACTTACGCGCAATCAACTTCAAAATATATTTCTAGAAATATATACCCTCAGAATTTTAGGAGAAATATTTGCTCAGCCTTATTCTTACAGAATCTACAGGAACATTTATTTTTATCAGCCCTTTCATTTTAAAATAATGTTATATTCCTGCAAAACATTAAAATTCAGATAAGCTTCATATCTTTTGCCACATATGGAATATATATTTAGCTGTAATTTTAATTCGGAATATCATAACATATAAAAGTTAAGAAAGAGTTAAGTTTTAAGAAATTTACTACTATTACTTTTTCTTATTCCTATTATTTTTTAATAATTCTTTCAAACTAAAAGTTAACAATTTAAAGATTTTGAGCTGGTTTTTTTTTTTTTTTTTTTCCAAATAAAATTTCTGAAATATTTTTCAATTCAATTATTTGTTATAATAAATTTTAATTCATTATTAAAAATATGTTTTTAAATATTTTTATGCATATTATGTATTTTAAATTATGGTATATTTCCAATAGCATCAGATTGTATTGATTATTAAAACAAACTTTGAGATTTTAAATTTTTAATGTTTTCTCATTAGAAGTCACATAAGCTATGTATTATGCATTATTAAAATGCATTGTCCTTTCAAAACAGCGTAAGCAATACATTCTCCTCTTTGTATTCTAAATAATTTTTATTTATTAACTTCTGGAATATTCAAGAGCTTGCAAGTTTTTTGCAAAAAAAAATGTGCCTTCTTGAAATTTCAATATAGTTACCCAGCGGAAGCATTATGCGGATATTTACTAAGTTCTCTTTTTTCTTGAATGCCACCGGAAGAGAAAAGATCTGATATTCGGCTTTCATTTCCTCTGAAAGGAAATGAAAGCGATGTGGCACAATTCTCAAATAAACCGCTCAAAAGAATTTTGTACCCACATAGATTCAAACGAGTTATAATTGATCATTCCAGAAGCTATAAATGTAAGTTTTCCCTAGAAACAAACCACACACATAAAAATAGCTTTGATTTGGATTCCTTTACAAGGATGGTTTAATTTCTAAACTAGTATCTATCTGTTAAATACGATACCCTTGTCTTTCACCGCGAAACTAACAAATAACTATTCATTCTTAAAGAAAGTGATGCAAAGATTCATTTACCACTTGCGAAATAAAGCAATAAGAATTTTCAAAACTTGACAGAAAAACTAAACACGAATTTTCAACGTACTTTAGGTCATGTGAACATTTTGCAATGGATTTGAAATGATAATTTAATTAATTAAAGGAATACATTGGTGTGCCAAACTCCAAGACATCTAAGCAGTTTAAAGTATTTTTCTCTTTGAACATATTCGCCTCAAAGGAGGAATGCGACTCGACAGGGTAATATGATAATTTGAGGTCAAAATATAAAATGACGGGTTGTACACATCGTGATAATCAAATAACTAAATATCTCAGTAAAATAGTAGAAACCTCTTTATTTTACAAAGAAAAAAAATCAGAATCGTGACACGTAAATAAAAGTTATATACTCATGCATAGGAAAAAATAATTTGAATAGAATCATACGTCAAGAATCTAAACATGCAAAAAGGATTACTAAGAATTGGTTTGAAATCTGAGGAAATATAAGCTTACAACTGCTACAAAAATATCTGTTTCGGTAGTTTCTGGATGTATATTAAAACAAAAGTTAAGATAATATTGTATATCAATTGATAAATGCATTGCAAATACTCTTTCTTCAATGTAATTTTTGTTTTAATCTTCTTCAGCCTTAAAGAAATTTTATTCCAAAAGTAGAGCTTTTTATTCTCGACAACGAATGTGAAATGAACTTCTAGAACATTTTAAAAGGAACATATTTCATGCCGTAATAAAGAAAAAATGATACAGAAAAAAAGTAATTATTTGGTCTAGAATTCCAACACAGAGCAAGTTTAATTCCTTAGTCTACTTCTGATTCATATGCCTTTGTTATTAATAGCAATGAAACTAAGAGCTAACTATTTATTTATAGAGTAAATGATGTAGTACCCAGGAGTTTCTCTTTGCGAAATAATCGCTATAATTATGCAACCAATAAGGTATTGATGAAAAGTAAGAGCTTAATGAACTCATTTATCATTTCACAACTCTTGCATCACAGTTCAAGTGCTCTTGCCCACCACATTTACATATGCCCTTACGTACCTGATAATTACTGGATTTCTTTCAATTTTAAAATAGTTATTTTCCTTGTAGTTATTACGTTGATTTGTGGGAAAATGTTGTTATCCTTGGTAAATGTAAAATGTTTCACAATATTTTATAGTTAATTATTTGAATAATAATAAATAAAAATAAACGGAATTCTATTTTGTGTAACTTGAGATTTTGACAGTAAAAATTAAAAGAAAGCTTATAATATTTCTCGAAAAGGAAGGAAAGAATATTTAAAATTTTACAACAATAGCATTTTTACACATTTATCGAGTTTCGATGACACAGAATAAAACACATGTTGTATCTAATCATTGAGTACAGTCCACTTTTCCCTCGAAGATATTTTTCTGCATACAGCTCAAAGACGAGAAATTTTCGCATAAGAATTAGTTAACACACTTTTTCTAAAATAGTTTTTTACCATTAATTTTCCATCAGAATAGTATGAATTAAAAATTTGCTTAGAGGTTAATTGTATTTTTAAATATTAAAAATTTGAAGCATAAAATCACCTTTTCTAATAATGCTGCACGTTTTTCGATACTCAATTACTTTATTTTATACAAAAAAAAAACTTCAAAATGTTACTATTATACCTCCAAATAGAACAAGAAAATGTTGCCATTAGTTTTTAATAATAATGGAATTTTTCTTTGAGGTAATACTTTGCCTAATTTCTATTGACGCGGTTTATCAAGTTAAGCAAAAAATAAAAAAAAATGATTTTTTTAAAAAAGTGATTTACTCTTATTCAGTTTTGCTAATTGTAATATCAAAACAATTCACTACAACTAAAGGTTTTATTTCGCCACTGTAGAAACACTTTATCTACAAATAATTAAAAATAATTCTGAGACTGTTAATTACATTGTACATGAAGAATTTGGAATAAATATGAACAGAGAGAGATAAACAGATATTTGTATAAAAACGGTATTGATTTCTCCAGTATTCACTGAAAGAATAATAAAATGCAAATTTTTTTAACAAGACCATTTTATCAGCTTATGGGATGTATATATATATATACATACAGAGAGAGAGAGTATTTAAGTATATACATCAGAAACAATATATCCCTTTCTAAAGTGAAAGATCAATTTCTGAGAAAAAAGAAAGATGACGGATTACACAAGCAATATTTATAATTTATCATATATGGTGCTTCTGTTATAAATTTTTAATCATGTATATATAATTAAAAAAAAATTCTAAGAGCTCTTTTATTTAGATAATATAATTTATGATTATTGAGCTTTCAATGAATTACAGATGATACACAAATATATATCGTTAATTTTCTGATGCATGGAATTTAAAATGTATTGCAAATAGAATTATTCCTGGAATATATTATTCTTTCATCAATAATGATTAAACGTATAGGTATTTAAAAACACAAGTTCCTAAATTTCATATTAAAGACATAATTTAGAAAATAATATGAAAGCAAAAGTAATTAAATGTATCAATAAAGAAATATTTAAATAATACCAAAATACATATATATTATATGTCTTAAAGAATCATATTCCATTTAGCCATATACCGATATATAGTCGTAAAATAAAAGAAATAAAATTTTGTAAATAAGTTACATTTAAATAGTGTCAAACAATAAAGTTGCTTTGCAACACACACATGCCTATCTGTCTTTCTCTCTCTCTCGTGTATATATATGCAAATAAACATTAATACTTTATAACCAGAAGTAATTTTAGGAAATAAATATTAAAAAATTAACAATTATATAGCAAGGAAGAAGCTCGTATTATACTACAGATATAATCATGTATACTAAACTATGAAAATATACAAGTAAATCATTGCAAATAAAGAAAAACTATTACAAATAAAAATTCAAATTTAACTACACAAGAAAATCTTTATATATTATGGATACGTTTCTAAAAGCGAGTAAAACGGAAATGATATGAATGCTTATTAAAAATTGAAACATCTTAAAATTCAAGAAAAGTGGAAATTCAAAAATGGAATATTATATAATCAATGCTGCAAGAGGTTGCAGACATAATTTAAGCAGAGTTTTTCCTGAATTAAAGGCTAACTGTCCCCTGCAGCGATTACATTAATTGGTAATAATGGTTAAAAAAAAACCAAAGATATAATTGAACATTGATCAATGAAAATCAAATTCAGAAAAAAAAAAAAAAAAACTTTGTTAGAAAATAAACTAGTTATCCTAGAAAAATTAGCTTTTTTATTTGGGCGGTAAATTTTTTCTTCCTGGTAGGCGGCGTGTAGAGGAGAAGTTTTAAAGAAAATACGCTGTTTGAATTTGATAGATTTTGAAATTTTTTGTTGTTATATTAATTTTGGAACCCTTATGTTGCAGTGTTAGTTGAATATATATATAATTTTAATCTGTTTATGCTTTTGCTTTTTGTATTTAATTAGTTCTTCCCGTTAGAAATATAATGGCGTGTTTGTGATAAGTTTTTTTTGTATTTCATTATGCTTGAGTTTGCTGGACTTCAGTATATAATTATTCTAAGTCTTTTTCATTTAAAATTATTAATAAATGTTAAAATATTTTAGATGAGAGATTTTTCTTATGATTACTTAAATATTATATCAAAGGAAAAAAAGAATGCAAACAAAAGAAATATTTTCATTTAAACTTAAATATATTTAAATGACATTGTTTCCTTTGTTTACAGTCTCTTCTCTCCCCCCCCTTCTAATTTGTCGTATTACTCCACAATTTCAGGTTTTATTTCATCTTGTAATAATGTAATGGAGTGTGATGGTTAGATCTATAATACCGGTATAAGTGAACATTATTTCATTCTGAAGCAGGTAGTTGCATTAACTACATTTTCTTCATTTTTCTCAATTTTTGCTTTTTTATTAGTTTGCAGTGATTTAAATTGGTTTGAATCTTAAATAGTATATAATGATTATTTAGGGTTTTTAGTGTATTAAATTAGCATATTGTTTGATGTATTTTAGTGAATATTTGGATTATTTTCATTAGAATTTTTTTATTTAATAATATTTATAATTTGATTTTCGGTTATCTCTTTATAACTATGATTTTCTTAGTTGGGTTTTTGTTATAAATAATTTTAACATGTTTTGCGGTTATTATCTGTATTTTATAAGTTTATTCTCCCAATATATATATATATATATATAATTGATTTTGTTAGATTCTACAAATCTTTCATTGAGGAAGCAGAATTGCTTGCTCGAAGAATATTTTGTTTGATTTTTTATGTATTAATAAAAAGGGGGAAAGATTTGGGAAAATGGTAGCTACTCTCACAAAATTGTTCATCAATTTCTATTGCTTTCCTAATTAATTTTTAAGAAAATTGGGTCTGAATTTCGCTCAAATGTACGACGATTATGGAGAAGAAACATAATACAATATCCATCTAATATCTTTATAATCTAACTTGATAAGAAACGTATCTAATTACAACGTAGAAAATGGAGATAAGAAACGTATTTAATTACAACGTAGAAAAAGCTTCATTCGTAATTTTAAACATGGCAGAAAGTTACAGAAATGATAAATATTTTGAACATTTATCAAATGCTAGTAATATTTCAAATAATAAATTGAGAGAGGGATTTCAAGGACTCAAAAGATAAATTTTAAGGAATAGTAGAGCACGCAATAATAAATAGGATTTTGTTTTGAGGATGAGATATATGGGCGCAAAAATATTATAATCCTTTTGAGGCGTAAACATAAGAAATGAGCATGAAAGAAAATAAATTGTTTGATGCAGCATCGTTAGCTAATACTGCCTTATCATAATTTGCTTAACTGCTCAAAATACTTTCACTATTGTTATACAGTTTCAAATATGCCATGCGTTCAGCTCTCAAAACCGTATCTCAGGTGTTTGAGAGACAATGCTCTCACCAGAGTGAATTAGATCATGAAAAACGCAGGTCCTTAGATGAAGGTGGACACAATTATTGTGAGCATTGATACTAAAATACAATTGTCAAACATGCTGTAAATAAACAACTCAAGTTTTTTTTTTGTGTCTGTTTCGTGCATTCCTTCCATAGTGCCGTCTATTGTTCTGTCTGTTATTCTAATACAATCCCGTACAAAATTATTTTAGCAATATGATCTACTACCACTTAAATATTGTATCGTGAGTTCTGAAATACCATTTGGATGTTTGTTGGATCACATCCATATATTTCACATGAATGAGCTTCTTTTTCTACATGCCAAATTCGAAAAACATTAATTAATTAATTCAACTTATATAAATAATTATAAAAAAGGATTATGTTACAGAAATTTATAAAGAAAGGATACTTTTTAACTATATAGCTTTGAAAACAATTATTTAAATTATTGACATCACTTTTAAATTGTTATGACTTAACTTCCCCCCCCCCTTCTGTTCGGGAATAATTATTTCTTCATTCATTATTAGTGTTAAATACGAAATCCTTATCTACAGGCGAGGGATCTTTTGAAATACGTAGACATCTACATTTATCAGTAATGCAACATGATGCTGTGATTAATTCAATTGTATTATATGGTGGCATTAATAAATTTTAATGAGTTAAATATGCTTAAAAGTGAACATTTATGTTTGAGAATTGTACTTGGTGCTACGTTATTTTTACTGGAAAATAGCCGATTTCAAATAATCATACATACATTTATAACAAATTATCAGACGGATGGGAAGGAATGGTAGACATTTCTAAAACAATCACTTTATTGACAGCTCAGTTACAAACCTACAGAACAATC
>BMAW01061781.1:232891-355647 GCA_019974015.1 Nephila pilipes
TTCCCAAGAGGACTATCAGTGACAAGGTCGCTGATAGACCTGTCACACATTCATATCAGTCATATAATAAAATTAATATTTAGTAGTATCGAATCGGATCTATAAGCATTTGTGTGAAATGTTTGAAATTAATTTTAACGTAAGAGACAATAACAAAAAAAATTGTTCTGTGCAATATGTTGTGAAGAACTGATTTCTCCACTAAAGGGACTCTTTTCTCTACAACTCATAAGTAGAGCGTTTCTTATTTAAGTTATTATCCTCCTCAGTCCCGGCGTTGTCTGTAGAAGACACTAAATAGCACTTTTACAAAAAGGCCGCCAAGTGAAATAAAAGGCGTCATTGGTACCCATAATTAGTTAATTTTCTCGTTAATTCTCGTTAATTTTCTCGTAGTTCTGAAAAAAAAATATTTTTAGAGAACATTTTGCATTCTTAGCTTATTTATGGTAAAATGAAAGTGGTGTTTTCCGAGAGAAAGAAAATTATATGCTTACGCATCGCTAAGTGTTCATATTTATTTTTATTATTTGCATAATAAAAATTATTAAACACATTGTTGAATTCCTTAAACTTGCTGTTTCTATATAAAATTATTAATTTCTCACTCAAATCTTCCCATTTCTGATTTAGAACGCTGTTATTTCAGTGTCGCCTGTAGGAGACATTCGGTCAATGGCTATTAAAATCACTCGATTTGAAATTATATTTATGGTATATATTTCAGCTCCGAATGATATTCCTTAATTGCTAACTGAATTTACTAAATGTAGATATTTAAAGGATACAGGAAAGAATCTGTATCTGTCAAAAAATGAAATGAAACATAATTAACGATCACTCTAATTAAATCTAATTTAAAATTTCCCGGAATTCGAATGTATTGGGTAGAAAAAACTAGAACTCCCGTACTCGAAGACGACATCTCTTAGAAATCGTGAGTTTTCAATAAGAATCAACTTAAAATTGAGAAATTATTTATATTATAAAATAAAGAGAGGAAAAAAAAACCGAATGAGATAAATTTTGGAAATTAGGCCTCTTCTGCAAACAAGTTAGGAAAGGAATATTTTGTGATTCAAGTTTTACATTATGCTTATTTTACATTACTCACATTAGATTCATTGTGCTAATTATTATGCATTACTGAATAAATTAAATAAAGATTTTAAATTAACATGTGATGTCACTTCGTCCCAATGTCTCCAGGAAACACTTAATTTCTCAAAAATAAAAATCAAAAAACTTTTTTAACATTTTTCTGTAATTTTTCATGTACTTAGAACCTATTGATACAAGATTTATGATTCAAAGTTGACCTTGGGTCTAAGGAGGTTAAATTACGTGGTCTATTATAAAAGCTTATTTGTTGGTTAATTAAGGCAAATCAATATTAAAATCATTTGATCCTAAAACATTCCAAGAAGAAAGCCAAATTAAAAAGATGTAGTTTTAAAATCTTGGGGCAAAAAACTGCTGCCTCATAACGGTCTTAAAATTTTGAATAATTGTATTCATTTTCAATCATAATTCTTGAATCCTGATAAAATGTGATTTAAGGTAATGCATCATTCGATAGGTAAGCAAAATACTTAATTTTTTTTAAAATATGTTTCATTTTGTTCCAATAAAAATTTCAGGGAAACTTATTAATGACATATTTCTGAAAATTAAGTTCATTACTGGTGAAAGCAGGCATCAAGAATATACGCAAAATGTTTTGCGAAATAATTTTGAAAAGGTGTCAGCTACAACATTTTGTGATTAACTAAAGCAATAGACCCTTTAAGTAGCTAACAACAACAACAAATACATAAGAGATATTAAAGTTCTATTCATGACTAAAATTCAAACTACAGGTTTTTAAGAACTTATAAATAAATATTCAATGAATAACAAAAAAAATTGGTTTGATTAATTCGAATTCACCTAAAAATCCACACTTAAAAATGTAAAAAAACCGTAAGCTCTTTACCGATATTCTCTTTGATCACAGGTTGTTCAATTACTACAAAATTCATTATACTAGACACATTATTTTAAAGTTCGTACTCAGAAACAACAGCTTTTAACATATCAGTGAAGCACTAACATGAAATGTGCTAAAAATGAAAGAGAAAAAATAATTAATGCAATAAATGATCCTTTAGTAATAGCGCGTTTGAAATTTTCACTATAAATTAATACCTGAATTAAAGGCATTTTAATACAATAATAACTTTTCTTAGTGTCATAGATTTTATATCATAACATAGTTTCATGTTACATAAAACTATGGAACAAGTAATTTAGTTTTATAACAAGCATATAAAGGTAAAGGTAAAATATCTTTACCACCAACATTCATATTTAGTGAACTAGAAGCAATTAAACACTTCATTTTATTTCATCACTTTTTGTTCCTGTGCGTGTATTATATATATATATATATATATATATATATATATATATATATATATATATATATATATATGTAATACTATGATACTATGACAATAATAATTTGTTGTTAATTTCCTAATATTGCTTTTGCCACATCTTATCTTATTGCGTTGCAGTCAGGACTCAAAAACATAAACTGTAATTCACTGCTTAATAATATATTTCACACTAGACAAGAGAGGCAATTACAGAGAAAGAATCACGTGATGAAAAATTGCAGATGCCAGAAGCGTCGTTCAGTCTTCTGGCTACAGCGGAAGGGAATTCTCCCTACTTGGAATTATATAGAAAGATTTCTTCAGATCATAGAGGATGGAGGGACTTCTAGGTATTTCTGCTGCAGACAAAAAGCCTAGTGGAAATTATCCTTACGGCTTTGAAGCACGTGAAAAAATGACTGTGCAGATTTTAAGAATGCGTGATTGTTTATATTAATATTTAAATTGGAATGGTATCAGGTGACAGCGGTAGCCTAGAGGTTAAGGCATCGAATTTGTGGCCGGTGGTTTCGTTGAGTTGTGAGTTGATGAGTGGTCTGTGGATCGTGATGCCGCTAAAGACCCACTGTATAGCCGGGGCTGAAGCACGTTAAATCTGTCGTGACCCAAAGTCCTCCCGTTGGCGTGGTGTGGAAGTTAGTAGAGGGGTGCCAACTCGGGTGTCATCCTCGTCACTTGACCGAGGTTCAGACTTATGAGCCCTCGTGTTGATTCTATTGCGGCGTTCATAAAACCAAACCAAAATGGAATGGTATCAGGAAAAAAAATGAACTCTTACTGACATAATTAAAGTATATGGAAAATATTATGAAATATAATTTATATATATATATTCAATTATTACATAATTTTGCTTAAGAATTCTCTTCACAATATTTCTAGTTTTAACAGTATTCTTGATTTTAACTTGTTCAGACGATTAGGACAACATTTGAAACAAATTAAGTTTATTTGTAAAACAATAAATATAAATTAATGCACCTTTTTTTGGTTCAGTTATTATATATATTTTAATTAAAACCTTACATGACTCATGAATGGAATAAAAGTAAAATCTAATTCCGTACGCATGTTTGGATAACTTTATGAAATGACCAATTTAATTCATAAAACCCTTTCTTCCAGTTAATTTGGAACTTTCTTTTGTTAACTGATCTGAAGGTTGTTTCTCGGCTGTTAGAATCAGAAAAACAATTTATAAAGCAGAACAAAATTACACGAGCACCTACGCTCGTTGACCATGATGTCAAAAAACGTCAAGCAAATATGATCTATAAATTTATCCACGGTTTAAAAGGATATCAATTGCGTCCAACGCCTACTAAGCAATTTAAGTTCATTCATTCAAGACGTCTTTTGTCCCCGTTCTTAAAGATTCATTCTAAGATTTCAAACTTTTTTTTAGATCATTGCCGATTTATTTATTAAATTTAATCTTTGAGAAAACACTAAAAAATCAATTTGACAAATATTCACGAAGCTTGTGACGTAGTGACTTGATTTTCTCTTTACCATTATCGGGTACTTTTTGGTAATTTGACTTGCATAAAATGCAATTTCTTTTCAACCCAAATGAAATGTGCTTAGCTAAATTAAGTAAAGGCAAGAAGTGTAGTGAATTGTAATAGAGATAGTGATATATAAGAGAAATAGAATTGAAAGGAAAAAGATGGGAATAGGGTACAAAAACAGACTGATAGCTATTTGTATATTGGACTGACGCATTGTAATTAACCGTTTGGGTTGAAGCAACTCCTAGTTAAATATGAATTGAATTGACTATGATCGAGAAGTGCTTGAATCGGAATGAGTGATTTGGTAAGCTAAGGCTTTATTATTATAACACATGGATCAATAAGTTCCGAGACGAATCCAGAGATGGCGCTCGTAGTAAACCAGTAACCAGGTCTTTCCAGAGTACTAACCTTTGCTTGAAACGTGTCAAAATTTTAAGTCGATCGGACCAGAAACAGCTGAGTTATCGAGGTTGGAGTAAAGTCGTTTCGTAGTTTGTTTAAAAAAATGGAAAAAACCGAGTTTCGTGTTCTGATAAAACATTGTTTTTTAATGGGTAAAAACACCGTGCAAGCGAAACAATGGATTGAAAAATGCTACCCGGACTCTTGTCCATCAAAAGCAACGATTTGTCGGTGGTTTGCCGAGTTTAAACGTGGTCGTACCGACACAAATGACGCGGAACGCTCGGGTAGACCTGTGGAAGCCGTTACACCGGAAAATGTGAGTGAAGTGACAAAAATTATAATGAAAGATCGTAAAGTGAAGCTCCGTGAGATTGCTGAGATGACACAGATATCATATGGAAGTGTATTTACTGAAAAAGGTTTTTTGAAGTGAAGTGAAAAAGGTTTTTTCCAAGTGGGTGCCGCGATTGCTTTCGATGGAACAAAAACAGCAACGAGTCGATGATTCAGAAAGCTGTTTATCGCTATTTACTCGCAACAAAAAAGATTTCTTGCGTCGTTACGTGACCATGGACGAAACATGGATACATCACTACACTCCAGAGTCGAAGCGGCAGTCATCTGAGTGGCGCACAGCTGGCGAAAGCCGTCCGAAAACGCAGCAGTCAGCTGGCAAAGTCATGGCGTCAGTTTTTTGGGATACGCATGGCGTGATTTTCATTGACTACCTCGAAAAAGGTAAATCGATCAACAGTGATTATAATATTGACTTGCTGGTGCGTTTGAAGGAGGAAATCGCAAAAAAACGACCGCACAGTCTCGGGACTTATTGATCCATGTGTTAATATCAATTCTAAGAACAGCTGAGTGAAGAGGGTCTCCAGAAAGCGAGCTACCTTCTGTTTAATTGAAATTTAACATGATTGAAAAACTAAATAACGAAGGGAATACATCACAAGCTAATTTGCAAGGTCTCACTTCGTATTTTGATTTAAGTTTTATTTTTGTTTTTTATTAATAGCCTATTTAAGTTTCATTTATGTTTCATTTGAAACTTGTTTTATGATTTATATGCTTTATTATATGGATATAATCAATTCATATTTTACGCTGACAGGAAAAAATATTACCCGCACTTAATTTTAGAAAATATATGTCCGAGTATTAAGATTTAAATTATTTTAATTAAAGCTGTCATGATTCTTGAATCCATACTATAAATGGGTTAATTACGCTCAAAAGTCGTGCATTCAGTGAGTGCCGTGTATTTCTTTTCCAAAAACACAAACAATAACTTTTAACATGTTTGACATTTATTAATTACGATATTTATCTCCTATTTGTGAAAAAAAAAAAAAACTTCTGCGCGTCGATAATTTTATATAAATACCGGTTAAATCAAAGGAGAATCGAATGATGTATGAAGATAGATGTGTCTGATGTTCTAGAAGCAAACAAGAAAAACTGTATAACAGAGGAATTAGGAGGATTTCTGAAAACAGCAAAAGCGGAAATATTATCATAATTTAACATGCAATGCATATATTGCTCATAATTCATGAGCGTTTCAACATTGACAAATAGACACAGCTCCTCCCAAAAGTCCCAGAAAACTCTAAAGGATTCGTCAGCGCATAACTACATTTTTTTTTTTACCGTTTTCTTATATTCATTGGAAATGTTATGCGTTAATTGGTGACTATAAGGAAATGACAATACAAAAAGTATTTAAGGAAACTAAATTTATTGGTAATAAAAATGTAAAAGGTTTTTGTAGTACTAACTTTAACACAAATTTATTCGTCTTTATTTAAATTAAATTCACCACACACACAGCATTTATAAATCAGCAAAACGACAATATCACGCATTTCTCTAATGACCAGTGATGAAATAAAAAGGTTTTCTTCCTTTATCGGAAACCTTCGACCTTCTCTTGATTTAGGCCAAAATAACGAAGTGGTCAAGGTTGTGATTTTAATCAACTCAAAGCGCCGGGCACCAATTTTGAATCCTCAAAGAACACATGTAAAATAATGGGAGCTCCTTTACGTTAAATAGAACCGTGTTTAAGAGCTCTGACGAGGTGTGGAATTGAATTTAGGAAATTAAAGAAATATATCAAATACCATTCTCGACACTTGACTGTAATTGATAATCAGTTAAATAAAATATATAATCTGATGCATTTGAAGCGGCAGTAGAATCAAGGTCTAGAAATGGACAGGAAGTTTTTTCGATACTATTGAAATAACAGGAGCTGTAGCAACAAGGACTGTTTAACTCAACATTTAAAGTCATCTCATGGATTGGAGAAATTATTAGCGTTAAAGCACTTTATTTCATGTTCTCCTCTTCATTTGAATGTGGATAGAAATTATTAGGATCATCGCCAATAGTTTATTCTGGAGTTGTTCTATTCCTGTGATATGACGTTAATTGAAACACACTTGTTTTATTATACTAAGTGGCTAAAGTTCAACAAGAAGCAGATGATCGGCATCGAAACGTTCAGCCGAGAGCAAATAGTGACTTATGAATAGATCCAAATTTTTACATGTATGTAATAAAAAGAGAGGAGGTATTGAAAAGTTCCAAGTGTCTTGACTCAAAAAAACAACAAACGACTGAACATTTAATTATATTTGTCTATGATTAGAGAAGGATCCAGAAGAAATCGACAGGAGGGGCACAATATATATTTGTTTCTTTAAGAAATTCATAAGACTTAACTGTAATTGTTTATTCCATTTATCATTCACGCTTACTTAATTTTTGATCTAAAAATACACTAAATATTAAATCAAGATTTAGATTCAAAATGAGAACTAAAAACTTAAATGTACGACAGGTATCTTAGTCCTGCGCTTGGATACAACAAACCACTTTGAAGTAAAACAATAAAAGTAAATACTATTAAATTTGATTGGGATTTCTCATTCAAGCACATTATTTTGGGTGGGCGTGAGATTATTACAGGGGGAAGAGGAACGTGCCTCCTGGAATGCCATTGTTGATGACAAATAAATGATAATATATTTTTTTCAATCTGAACATGTTTTTCTCAAACTTTTGTGTATCTTATGGGTATGTTTATCATGTTTAAATACGAGTCCTTTTTATTGATTCCAATTTTTCCTTCCAAATTTTTAAAATTATTTGAACTATAAGATACTAGAACTTTAGTTTAAATATTCCTTATTGTATTCATTATACCATTTGCATCCATAGGATTCATACAATTTTTTTTCACGACTTTTTTACTATGTACCTAATTTTAAGATGATAAATTAGCTGCTAACTATTTAAGCTTCTTAAAATTTCGAGGGTGGTTCAAAAAGTACTTGTATTTGAAGACAGATGGCATCATTAAGGTAAATTGTTGTTATTACTGAGTGCTGCCATGTGGTAAAAGGAGACGAAACAGCTTTGATAATGATTCATAATTTAGTATTGATTTGGTAGTCATTTGCTGCCAAATCAAAATTTGATTGGTGAGGTGTCGAGTTGTCCCAAAAAGAATTCAACACTGACGGTGAGGTCTGGATTTATCATTATACACCGAAAATCAACCAAAATTCGATACGTTAGATTGCTTGCGGCGAATCTTTTCCAAAAAAAAATGTGAAATTGGCCGGAAAAGTTAGGACGAAGAAATTTTGAGGAGTGACAGACGACATGATCATGAATACGAGAAACTGAGTTTAAGACAGCTATTTAGTCAGTCATGATGTTTAGAAAAAAAAACTGCATTTTTGATGCTTTGAGCACTCTCTTGGAATTCTTAAGGATTTATTAAACGACCCTCGTATTTCATTACTTTTTTGCGAAAGATTTTTGTCATGCAATTATTATTCAAAATAACATTTCATTATACTCCAACTAAATTAGCGAAATCTAATGTCACTTTACCGTTTAAAATTGAATGCCGTAATTATAACAATTATAGTTGGGTTCTTTTTAAAAAATTAAAGTTTATTTCTGATGTTCCTTTAAAACTTAAATGTCTTCTATCCTTCTATACTTTTTTCATAAGAACTGCAAATATATAGAAAGAAAAAAAAATTGTTTGTGCATTTACTTTTTAATCCTGTTACTTTCGATCATTAAATACGCACGTACCTAATAGACATTCAATCAATATCTTAATAATATAATGAGAACTATTCCCCAAGTTTGATTTTAACTAACACCATTATGCCGATATGAAAATAGACATACATGAATCTTTAATACATATACATAGAAATCTAGCATGCGCTTAGACCATATTACTAATATTGTTTCAAAATTTGAAAAAATATATCTTTATTTATGCAGTTTGATCACTTAAGAACTATACCTATGTATAGTCTTTTTCCTGTACCTATATTTATATTAGAAATTCAGATTATAACATAGAGTTTGTAATCCTTATATAAAATACTGACTGCAGTTTACAAAAATATGCTATCTAATTTAGCTAAGAGTTGCTAATAGATACTCGTATATTATTGTCCTTTTAAAAATAAGAATGAAGATAATCTGTTAAAAATTATGAATTCTTCATGGAGATAAAGTACTTCTAATAGAGAAAGAATTTTTATTTTTCAAGATATCTTAATGTATTGTATCTTCAAATAAGGATATTTTTTCAAAATTCATAGAAATACTTTCATGTAAGTAATGTCAATTTATTTTTGTATAGTAAAAAATGATCAACGTTTTGATATTTCTTTTGTTACAACAATAAGGGCAATTAAGCAGAAAATGAATTACGTAAACAGATGACAAGTATTAAAAGCTTGAAATGTCATGACGTATCTTGCTCCAAAAGTCCATAATTGTATTTCCAATCACTAAATACTAAAATGGTCGGCCTTCATACACACACATGGAAACACATATGGAAAACGATGCTTCTAGAGGAAATGTGAATATTTCAGTAACATCAACTGAAGCAAGAATTGTAGGTTAATACTGATTGACAGCTAAATTATGTCAAACACTGGGATACTGAGGACGAACCTCATACTTTGAACAGAGTTCAAATGACGGGGACAGCACTTGAATAGGCACCCCATTTTACTAACTTTCATATCAAGTCAGCGAGAGGATTTTTTGTCCTTACAAATTTATCGAGTATCGTACCGGCTGAACGACGGGATTCAGAACTGGAACATGCAGATTGATTGAAACGTCGCCGTTCACGATGTCGACGCCTTAAGATCTGTGGAAGGTGAAAGTCTTCCACGACCTTGATAGTGACACTTATTATGCAAATATAAGATCATTGCAACGTTTAGTTTATTATATGATTGAAATCATGAAGCTCTTATATAATGTTATAATCTAGGGGGGAAACATAGGAAAACCGTGCCTAGAATCACAGAACCTATCCTGTGTAAACACACTGAAACGTGTATTGCATTCAGATATAAAAAAAGACATGTCAATCAATTTCTTGTTGCTCTTTTGTCATTTGAATACTTAATGAAACAAATTTAAGGAGTTACATAACAATAAAGACGTCATGCCTTCATTATATTTTTTTATCACTAGACAGATTTTGAATATTTTCATAGAAATCTCGGTTGATATCAACTAAAGATTCATAGAAGTTAGCAAAATTATCCTCCGATGTTGTTTCTATGTTGAAATATATTACGACCTCTATTTTTTAAACATTTGCACAAACGAAGTACAATTATACATTCCATTTTGAAGTTCAATTAACATTTTACTTAACAGATTAAAAATTTTGATAAGTCATAAGATGTTATAATTTTTATCAAAATCTCCAGATTACTTGTGAGATTAAATTTCCTTTTGTGAGAATATTTTTTAATCTGGATTTAAAGAAAAAATGACTGATTTTTCCCCCATTAGAGTTAGAAATATTATTTAAAACAACATATTTTATATATATATGAGTGTATGACATTAGTAGAGACAAACGTGAATTCTGTATCAAATATTTTAAAATTTGTTTGAAAAAATCGCAATTACTGACACTAAGTTCAAATTTGGAACAGTGTACCATTAGCAAACCATGTTTGAGTTTATAGTTCCAATTTCCTCTTCCCTATCCACATCAAAAAGCTCCAGTCAATGTTTGTGAAGTGTATGTATCTTTGGTGCATTCCATTATTAGTTTTGTAATCGGTTTGGAGCTTTTCTGTGAAATGTTTGACCATCAACTCTGCCCAGTGATAATTCCTACTCTACGTGACAGTGAAAATGCAACACCATAAATGCATTCTCAGAAAAAAATATACAATTTGCAGAGTAGACACGGTGCACCGAGTCAAGTAAATGACAGAAAATGCGTTGCATTCTGAAACAGTTGAAGCGAGATATAAGGGAAGGAATCAGCAGAATCGATAATAGTTCTGCTGTTCCGTCTGCCAAAATAATATTCTTGCTCATTGTTTTTCTGTCGCAGAGAAAACATTTAGCACTGAGAATGCCAGGTTGACAAAGACCGAAGAACTCCCTGCAGACAGACGAATACAATAGACGTATGGTAATCGGAACAAAAAAAGAAGTTTGGTCTCAGCATCGAATCGTGGCGGATAAGCTCCAGCAAGCATTGACAGTACATCGGCTGTGGTAGTGATGGTTGCAAAAGGTTAATGTGGCACGTTTTAGGGGTGGTGGTATTGCCAGAGTGACCGACGCGTCCGCAGACCATTTCCGTCAACATTTTACAAGTGCAGGATACTAATGGTAATACAGTCCCGCGCAGAACCATTATTCGCCAACTGGCATACGAGAGCCTGAATTCAAGATGGCTGCTGCTGAGTAAAGAACACAGGAACCTCTGTTTGCGATGGTTTCAGGAATGAGCCACGTGGACTCCGGAGGGGCATGATGTGGTGTTTTTGGACGAATCACGCTTTTTTAAGCAGTCAAAGCGACCATGTAAAAATCTGGTGGCGACCTCATGACAGGTTCGATCCGGTTGCCTTACCACGTGACATCATGGTTTGGAACGTCATCGCTACAGATTATAGATCACTACTTGTCCGTATTGTTAGCAGTATGACGGCCCAATGTAACATTATGACACGCGCCATACGGTAACACTATCCTTTCTTCAGGGAATACCGAGTGCCATTTACAAGCAGGGTAACATCAGACCTCATGCATCACTCATCAGCTAATATGCTCTGCAAGGTACCCGACTGGTTTTCCTGACCACTTGCCACTCCGAATACCTCAACAATTGAACCCATTTTGGATATGTTCGGGTATCGTTTGCGTTGGTATCCACCGCCGCGTTCACATGACGAAGAGTAGCAAATTGTTGAGAGAGGATTGACAACAATTCCTCAGGATCCCATCCGCACACTATTGCGAGTCTGTACTTAGACGAATGTATTGCCGCTAATGATGGCCCAACAAACAACTGAGCATACTTTATAGCCGTTCTATTTATAAATGTATCATGTCATAATAAACAATACCGTGTCTCTCTTTCTATGCCGGTTTTTATCACTTTCTGTGCTGTGCTCTGATGTTACATTTTCAATGCCACGTCGTGTATAATGTTGATGATGCTATGAAGCTACAAATGATCTCATTTGTGAAACGAATTTGTTGATAATTCAGAACATGGATCGCGGTAACAAGATGACAAATATTTCTCGTTCCTACAACATTAATCTTCGGACGGTCGGAAATATTTTTAAGAGCAAGGACAAAATAATGGAAAACATTAATAAATGACCAGTTCTACTGGAATCGAATATTATCAGGAAAAGAAAAGAGTAGATAATAAATGAAATGGTAAAAACATCTTGTTGTAAGGGTCGGACATCGAAACATCTTTTATGCATGCTTACCTAGGAGAAAACTGAAAATCCTTACAAAGATTTCAAGACTACGATTAGCGAAGATGCTGCCTAAAAAATTCTCGTTGCTCGCCTTGTGTGGTTCGATCGCCAGAGGCAGTCAATGGTTACGAGAAGATGGCGGAAACTTTTTTAAATGCCCATCGTTAATTGTAGGGGGAAAAGTCATCAACTTCTGCAGATTTTTCACACGGACGAGTTCTTAGTTTAATTTTTTATTAACGTCGCACTAGAAGCAACACGAGGGCTATTGGCGACGGACCTCGTAAATTTGAACCACGGTTAAGTGACGAGGATGACACCTGAGTTGGCACCCCTCTCCTAACATGCATACCACGCCAACGGGAGGACTTTGGGCCCTGACAGATTTAACGTGCATCAGCCCCGGCTACACAGCGGGTCTTAAGCGGGAAAGGATCGAACCCACGACTGAACGAAAACCGTCGGTCACGAATCCGAAGCCATGACCACTAGGCTACAGCGATCACTTAACACGGACGAGACTGAACTGTTTGGGAAGAAAATACTTGAGAAAAGATATCAATTGGGAGGAGAAAACAATGTCTAGTTTAAAACCTTCCACAATGAACTTAAAGTTAACATTTAACTGTATAATTTTTCTTCAACAAAATCAATCCAAAAATTTTATATTTTTATTATGCGTTTTTTATTCATTTTTAAATTTATAAGTATGAAAATATAATTAAAATTAATATTTCTAATAATTTTAAGCATTAAGTATAACTTTTTTATTGCAAATTTAATAGTTTTCCCTGGAAGTTAGCTTTTTTCCTTGAGGAATGCTCATTAGGGAAGTTATAGTACCGTTCTAAAAATACAATTACTTTGCTTTTATTTCTCAACAAAATTATTATAATTACATTTACTTAAATACCCGATACGATTAATTTGATATTAAAAAATAGAAAAGCCACAGGCAAAACAGAAAAAGCCATAGATAAATCAGTTCGGCTGTACGCCTCACAGGCAACTCAATAAAAAGCTCGAAAACTACGTCCGAAAGGCTTACAAACAAAAAATTATTATAGAATCGTAATATAACAGGCAATTACAAACTTAAGCAATTCCTAGTTTATCACTCGTTTAATCCATGATACCTGAAAAATATAGAAATAAATACTCGTCAGTAATTTGTTCTAGTTCGAGAAAGGTAGTGAAGCAAGAATTAGAGCTATTTGACTCAACAGTAAATCGATCATCAAATATAAAACTGGGTGAGCCTTTGAAAACAATTCCTGCAACATAAGCTGAAGCTATGATGTCATTTTCAGCTGCCGAGTTTCTTATAGGAAAGTGATAAACTAGTCTAAATAATAAAAGCGTAGATTGCTTATGTTTACTTAAGCCGTACTTATATGAATAAATAATGTCTTTTATTTATGTTTTAGGAATTTTATTTTATTTATTTAAAGGAGTATAAATTTGATTTCATGAAAATCCTTACTTTTTATAATTATAACTGATATCAATTAAAAATAAATTTTTTTTTTTTTTTTTTTCAAATTTTGATGCATTTCTTAGAGTCTCGGAAATAACTGATATATTACTGGGAAAATAAAAATAAAAAAAAAGCCGGAAATCAGAAACCCAAAGTTTGAATAGGCTAGATGAGAAGTTCAGCTAGAAAAGATTATTATAGGGAATTAGTGAAAATCAAGGGAGGAAAAAAAAATTCTTGAATACAAGTTTACTAAGAAAGTATGCCTGGGATGCAGAAGATTTTAATTCGTGCTCATATAAAATTCAATTATTATAAAGTTCAGAGGTAAATTCACCACTCAAATAACATAACATTTTAAGTACTCAAGTAACATAAAATATAATTTAAGATAAGATAATTTATGTCATCTGTCTTTGTAGAAACACTTCAATGTAAATGACAGTTAAAGTATCTTATTCATAAGAATCACAGAGTGCATTTAACAATGCATCGATTAAAAAAAAAACTGAAATTGAAATTTTTCAATTGTATTTCCGCAATGTTTCACTCGTCCGTTAAAACTATCAATTTATCCTGAAGTTATAATATCCATTGAATTTAATGATGCATATTATTTCCCCCTTTTTTAGAAATGAATTATAATGTCTATAAAAATAAATTAAGAAGTGTATTTAAAGAAAAAAAAATAGAGAAATTTACATGATTTGAAGGGAATTATTTACTTTTTTTTGGTGAATTTAAATATTAAAAAGCTTTCCCAAAAGAAAAAAATATATGTTAGGAAATAAATTTTACTTCTTACAACTTATATTTTGTATTGACCCTTTTTTTTGCGAATGCGGTGGATCTCTATAGGAAGTATTTGTTACAACGAATCATATGTCGAAAAAAGGGGAAATCTATGATACTCTCAGTTATCTACCCTCATATTAATTTGAAAATTTACATAATATCTATTTGAGAATTAAGAAATAAAATACGCATATTTAAACTGAGAGAATAACTTTAAGAAAGGGGAAGGAAAAAAAAAGGTTTTTGCACAGGAATTTGTTCATCTTAAAAGTAAAAGATGGCGCCACGAGCAAATGTAAAAATATCTTTGATGGGCATACAGCAAAATTTTTTGTATTTCATACTTTCAAAAACAGAAAATAAGAGTTAATAAGCAAGAGATAAATACGGGCAATTTGATGAATATTTGGTTAATGAATTTTCATTAGAGTGTTTAACTTTTGATAACACTTGTATTTTGTTTTTTGGTTATCCTTTTCACTATTTAGTTTTTCTTTTAAGTAGCATTTTAATTCTTTACTCTGAATAAATTTGTAAAAGATTTTAGAGTTTATAAATCTGTATTTTATAAAACCTTGTTTACAAATAAATACTATATGTATGTGTCTCTTTGATTACTGCATAATTAATGAATATATTTGTAATAGTTTCACATGAAAGTTTAGATATTCTAAATTCATCTTTCAAAATGATTCTCATGAAAAAATTAAAATTATTTTTTCATTCTGACACCAAAGGACTAATTTTTAATGAAAATAATGGTGATAAGTTTCGACTTATATTATTTTTATCATTATTTTATAATATTTTATTTCTATAATTTATTATTTTTATAATTTTCTCTCGTTTATATCAACAGCGGTATTGAAATATTTTATTTGCTTTTAATTTACATTTTTATTCATTTATTTATTGAGGAAGCAATTAGCATGGAAATATTTCATGCCATTCGGTTAGCTTAATAAAACACACGATTTTTTTTTTAACTCGGGTCTTTTTTACCTATCAAGTACATCGCATGTATATACATAACACTCGCGCGCATACATACATGCAGAGAGAGATCCAGAATTTGCCTTTTAATATGTTATCAAAACACGATCACATTAAAAAAAATTTCAGCTCTTGCGAAAATTAAAAATGCAACGAATGCCATGCTAGAAATTATTCAAGTGCAATTTCTTACACATTGACATGAATTTATCAAGTTTATGACATGTATAAAGAAGATAGCCATAAGAAATTAAAAAGAAATAGAAGTGAAGAAATTTTAATGGATTTATCTAAAAAGAGGTGGAAAAGTCTTTTGAAAAGAGATGCATTTGTGCATATTTTTTGAGATATGTTTAATTTCGCGAACTTGAGAATCGGTAATCTCATCTGCGTTCTGTTACGTCACCAATATTTAATTTCAGTCAGTCTTCGATGCGCGGTTACCTCTACGTATTCACAAGTTTATTTGCTTGGTACATTTTACATCTTGATAACACTATACAATTTACATTTCGATTTCACCTTTATCATCCAACTAGCTGATACCAGCCCGCTTCGATGGGAAGACGATAATATTATATTTTGGAACCTATCCATAAAATATCAAGAAAATTTTCAATTTTTAAACGATAATGTTAATCTAAATTTAAAATTTTAAGAAATTGATTCTCTGTAATAATGGTTATCCACAACTTTCAAATATATGAGAAAAATAAAATAAAAAAAATTAGTAAAAAGTCAACTCATATATATATATATATATATATATATATATATGGATAAATTTCATTCCACCGTATACATGTTACACCTAGTATTGCCAAATATACAACATTTTGCCAGAAGATTCATCATGTGCTTAACTTTCAAATGAAATACCTTCGCAATGACATCGTGTCTATCATAAGATTTTTGTACTTGCCTCAAGAGATCTTTGATTTCTAAACATTTCGGATGGCAAGTGTCTGCAATCCAAAAAATTCGTGCAAGTCGGGATGTCCAAAATCCCTTATGTATGTCATAGCGTCTTGAGATCGTTCATGCATGTAGCGAGGTTCTCCAGTAAATGAAGATTGTCTTGTGTGTGCGCTATTCCATAAGAAATCGCCATTTTAGTATTTTTCAAAATACCGCTACGTTTGGGAGCTGAATTACTCTTTCACCAACCGTGGGATTCCAAACTCATTTATTTCTATCGCTAACTATGTACGTTTCCTATTTTCGACATGCATGAAATTTCACACAAAGAGCCCATTCGCCAAAATCTTGCCAATCCTCCATCAGCGCTACAATATTAAATCATTTGGTATTTTTCCATTTCGCACGCGCAAATCTTACCAAGTGAACTTAATTGGAGATAACACACAGTATACATATAAAAAAAATATATTCCTTTTAGCGTCGGTCTTATCATTTTCGGCGATAAAGTCGCCAAAAATAACATAACCGACGGATAAGTGTAGATTAACGGATGAAAATTACATTTTGGATAAGACTTCCGTAAAATCCGTTCTTAGTGAGCGTCTATATCGCAAAATGAGTAGCTATACTAAATTTCAAGTCAATCGGTTGTATAATCTCAGAGATCTCGTGATGAGTAAGTCAGTGGTATTTCGCTTATATATATATAGATTTATAGATTATCTGCAAAATATCTGTCATCAACGAAAGCGTTACCTTCGTCCAAGTCAGTGTCTTTATAGGGATTAATAGTTGAAAAAGATTCCGCTATACTCGCATGCCTAATAGTAGTAGTTTTTCATTCGTAATCGAAACAAAATGAAGGAAATAATATATATATATATATATTGTCAGATGAAAAATGCCATTAAACATTATAAAAATATTAATGTTTTTCATATGTCAATAAGTTAAAATAATCGATATAATATGATATTTTTGAAACGATTATCGCATTATCCCTACCATTTTTGTGGATTGCGTTTTTTTCTTTCTTAGAAATTTTTTCTTACCTTAAAAGTTTTTTGTTTTGTTTTTCTGTAAATTAGCTGTGATCGTGATGTTATATTAAATACAGCATTTGTACTTATCGAGGTCACGGAGCTCTAGAAGTTCTTTTTCAACAACGAATTTAAAAGAAAGAAGAAACGAAAACTTATTAAATAATTCTTCTTAGAATAAATAAGCCACTTTTTTTTTAAAAAAAATATTCAAATGTTATCTGAATGCTCATTTAATTTTAACTACCCTCCTAATTTAAATTTAAAATGACTCTTGACTATTCGAAATTTAATTCGAATGTAATTTCTACTGAGTTTTATTTTCTGTCGGCCTTTCTCGTGATACCTTTAAGAGCATATAAAATTCATCCGAAAACAAAAAATAAACAAATAAATAAATAAAACTTGAAATTTCTACTATTTTTAGTAAATATAAATATCTGTTTTTATAAAGCACAAATGCACTCATGCCCAGTTAACATTTCTAAAATAAAATCAATAGAATTTCGCAAAGGCTGCTATAGCACATTAGGACCCAAATTTCTTTCAACGGATCAACTGTTCGAAATTTTGCCAACATCATTATTGCTCCATAGTATATTCCTGATTTAATTAGATAAAAATATTTTTCAGTTTTTAAATGTAGAACATTTATATCTTAGATAAAAGGAATTGAATGTTTTAGATATTCCTATTGCAGGTGAAATACGTACATCTAATGAATATACCTCTAAAAGAGTGAAAGATCAAATACGAGACACAAAACTCAAGATTATCCTTAAAAATTAACGGGTTATAACTTAGCAAGTTCTTCTTTAATTTCGAACTTTTAAAATGAATTCCAAACTTAATAATTAGAGATCTCAAAAAAATCAGATCATAATAAATCAAGCCCAAGACACCTTTGAGGAAATTATTCGTTTGAAAGTTCCTAACAATTATTTTGTGGTTTTTGGAGTGTCTTCGCAATGTGTTCCAACTTTTGTATCAAAACCATGCATCGAACTACGTTCAATTTTAAAACAAATGGTGCGACACAAAGCGAATTTTCGTCCAATAAATGCAAAGAAAAAATGCAAACGCGACAATACTTCAGTATTCTATATTCTCGCTCCTGATCCAGAATTAAACATGGACGGAAGAAAGCAATTTTGTAGCATGAATGACAACACATGGGAGGAATAGAATTGCCCTGAATAGCAAAGCTCCCGAGATATTTCGGAAAATTATTCGAGCTTTTATTGAAGGAGTATTGGAATTCCTTGGAAGTTGTAAAATCAATACTCTCCGATATTGTTTGATAAATGTTGGTTTAATTTTTATTAACGTTGCACTGGAAGCAACACGAGGGCTATTGGGAGACGGACCTCATAATTTTGAGCCTAGGTCTAGTGACGAGGACGACACCTGAGCTGGTAATCCCCTCTCCTAACTTCCACACCACACCAACGGGAGGACTTTGGGCCATGACAGACTTAACGTACATCAGCCCCGGCTGCACGGCAGGTTTTTAGTGGCCAAGCCACAGCTCAACGAAAAACGCCGGCCACGAGTCCGAAACCATGACCACTAGGCTAACGCGGCCCCACTCGCGGAGCTGAGACATCTGAATAAAGATTTAAAACTTTTATTGTACATAAAAGTAAAAAAGAACATTCCACCATAAGTCGTTCGTACCATACCCTACTACCATGGGAATATCTCACAACCTGACTCAACTGTTATCATAATTTATATATATGATGATGAAATTTCGTAGAACACATATTTTCCATGTTGCACAATAATTCATAATAAGGAACGAAAACATAATGATAAAACGTCTGAATACAAACATTAATTATATTTAAAATGATAGTTAGAAGAAAATGAATACAAAATTAGTTCACCAAATCAACAGGCTCTTAGTTAAGTACATGTTACAATTTTAAAAAAAAATGAACTTTTAATGGGATATTTGTTGGTGCCTGACGGAGAGAAAAAAAATTCAAAGTTTAGCTCAATGTCTGGTAGTTTCAGTCTGAATGTCTGCTTAAAATCCTTTCTCACATAGATCTGTTGAGCAAAAGGATACTGAAACTTTAATGGCGTTTCTTAACGAAACAGTATATTCATTTGTACACTGAGCCAGAAGTCAATTAAAGAGTGATCTTTAAAAATAGTTTTTAGAACACTGTCTCGGGATAACTCAATGAGTTTTTTTTTTTTCAATAAAGTTAGAGAGGTATTTAAACTTATATATCCTTGAAAAGGATTATGATTCCGGTATTTTGATGGATGGTCGTGCTCGTGGTTCGAACACATGTATTTCAACGTTTGTCTTATTCAAGAACACTTTTATTTATTTTATAATTTTTGAATTACTAACAGTACAGTAAATATATGTACATAAATTTATTATTTCGTTATTTTTTTTTACATTAGAGAATTAAAATTCCATCATTGCAATATTATTTTCGCGAATCCCTTTTATACACATCGCGAAACTCTGGGAGTTCGTGAACCACTGATCCAGATATTGCAGCGACTCTTTTCAACAACAAAGCCAGAAGTTAAAACGCCTTAATAACTAGCCAGAATGAGATGCCTTTTTCAGCCTGGTTGGTTGAAGCACAGCAAAAAGCGACCGGCCAACGTTCTTCGTACCCACTGGTCCAGGGTTCGAACCAGCCGCAACTATCCAAGGTCACCAACAACTATCTCCCCCTCCCATGGGGGAAGAAAAACATGCTCCGACGTTTCGGCGAAAACGTCCAGCATCGAAGTGGTGTCTCAGGACTTGAACACTAGATGGCAGCACAGCCTATAACTACTGATTGCATATACCCCGAAGTAAAACACTTACCCTTGTAAGTCTAATTGAGACAACCACACACAAGTCACAACTAGTGATATTCCAGCTCCGCCGCACGTGTCGATGAGAACTACCACTCAATACAAGACAGCCGATGATTCAAATGGAAACTGTCCCAAGCAAAACTCAATTCAACAGGGAGGGGGTGTATATTTATTGCAGTAATGGCTGAGGAGGAAAAGAAACCTTCTCTACAAATACCTGTGTTTCTCTTTCGCATCATCACAATGATAGTGGAGGGGGAGTATGCGGTAACTCTCTTCAACAATAACGCCTTACTAACAGACAGAATGAGACGTCTTTTTCAGCCTGGTTAGTATGGGCACAACAAAAAGCAACCGGTCAACTTTCTTGTTCGGACCCACTGGTCTAGGATTTTAAACAACGGCTGCCACATCAAGGTCAGGCAACTTTCTCCTCCTCCATGGGTTGAAAAACCACCAACGCCGAAACATAGAAAAAGTGAAGGGGGAAAAAAAGATATCGATAAATTGGGAATTTCAACCCTATATTACCAGTAGTTCTCTGTTGTGTTTAACAATAATTCGGTATATTAAGTGCATGACTATAACATAATATTTTATTTATTATTTGGACTGCTGTATTGAACATGGTAATTTGCCTGTGGGACTCGGAGGCACAAAGAGTCTTAAAAAAATTAACAAAATCGTTGAGAAAGAACAGGAGTATTTTCAACAAAAAAAAATATAAAATATATTCAAGTAATGTACCATGCTTTAATAATTATTAAACCAACCAGTGAGGAATCTTAAAGAGCTTCTCCCTACGTATAGGTATTATTTTGAATAAAAATTAGATCACAATTAGGAGGTTTATACACATGTTTACAAATAGATCACGTATTTAATTATAAATTTTATAGTCTGTATTATGAAAAATTTATTCACATATATGAATATATTACTTACACTTTGTCATGAAACTGTTGAATTTTATTTGCATTCAAAATACAATTCATTATTATGAATTTTTTTTTATTTTATGCTCACGGATTGAAGAACTTCAGATAATTTACCGGTACATCGATTTTGTTTGAAAACTTTAGAGGTCTACCAGGAATAGAAAACATCGGTAAATTGGCTATCCTTCTAGTTACTATAAACCATTTCTATAAAAATCAAAAACAAAATAAGGTATGAATGAATATAACTGTATAAAGGTTGTGTTGAGCCATTTATCTTGTTATAATGTATGCTATGCATGATGTTCTCAAAAACCTTTTCTCTACTTTTTTTTTATTAATTTTCTATAGAACTAGTTTGCCGTATGTACGTTAGTAATTAAACTATTAATCAAATTGATTTACTATTTAATATACATTTATTATTGAATTTTATTATAGTTATTGACACATCGTGGACACTTCTGAACGTATAATTAATGTATAGTTAAAAAGTTAAAGATTAGTTTAACATCTTCACCAATTTAATATTACAACTTAAATATAGTAATTTAGAGAATTTGATAGTTTAATTATATGAGGTTGAAATTTATTACGCATAATAAGTACTTTGTAAATCAGTTTAATTACTCATATCTTTTATTTTTGACAGGATAGTAAAAACTGACACTTATATTAATAGCTTTATTATGCTGGAATAAGAACTAATTCAGAAAAAGCATTAAGTTACAGTTAGACTTAAAATATGTAGGAAGTACACAAGATCATTTAAAAATAACAACATGGATAAATACCGTAAAATTGAGAACAAAAATATAAAAATTGAGAACTAATTTGCAAATATTGCAGTAAAGGTTCAGTTTAAAGGAAATTAGAACGGTTTTTATTTCTGCATTGCATAAAATGAAGCTGTTCTATTTTTGAAGTAATTACTAGTAAAATAATGCAATGTACATTAATAAAAATGTAGATTTTAATCAAGTGAAAACAAAGTTATGAATAGAAATAAATTACTTGCAAAATATACAGGAAAATTATTTTAAGCAATTTAATGAGAACTCTTAGCATAAATATAGACTTAGAGAGAAACTGTATATATTCAAGGGTAAGAGCAAAGTGTCTCTCTCCAAGTAACGTTTGTAAAAAGCAATGTATGTGGTATTCATTTCGAGTGCATTTGTAAACCACATGGATGTGAACTTTCAAAATTGATCAATGTACTAAACTAAATAAAAAAAAAACATATGCAAAATATAGAATGAAACAAAAGTAGCAATTTTAATAGAGATGTAACGACTCTCTTCAACAATAACTATGAAAGAAGCTAAAATGCCTTTATAACTAGCCCGAAGTGAATCTTTTGGTCTAGTTATTCAGAGCACTACAAAAAGTGACCGGACAAGTGTTACTTAGACCCAAAGATAGAAAGTTCGAAACACCTCCGGTGCCCAAGGTCAACTGTCCGTTCTCGCCACGGGTAGAAAACTTCACCTGCTGAAGTGGTGATACAGGACTTGAACACTAGATGGCAACACAGCCTAGAACTTCTGAATACATGTACCCCAGAAGCCAAAACATTTTCATCTGTGCGTCTAACTAAGACAATCGCACTTAAATCATAACTCATAATATACCACCTGCGGCACACGATTTAAAGATACCCGCCATCTCAATTAGAGACAGCCAATGACGTCAAATGGAAACTGTCCAAAAGCGAAAATCAACACAACAGGGAATGATTGTTTATTAACATCACACTGATAAGCAACACGAGAGATACTCGCGACGGACCTCGAAATTTTGAACCTCGGCCAAGTGATCAGACGCCATCTCAGTTGACACCTTCCTCTTCAAACTTCCACACCAGCGGGAGGACTTGGGGGCTCAATCAGATTTAACGCTAATCAGTCGGGCTACACGGCTAGCGGCATCAGGGCTCCGACCCAAAACCCGCTGGAAGCTAGCCGGCGGCCATAACGACTAAGCTGTTGTGGCCACCAACTCAACAGGGAAAAGATGCAAATAGTGTCAGAAATGGCTGGTAAAACAACCTTCTCTTAAATACCGTTCAGATGGTTCCTCTTCGTATTACTCGTATTGCGATGATACTGGATGGAGAGTATATGGCAGCTCTTTTCAACAAGATCTACAGAAGTTAAAACACCTTAATAAATAGCCTGATGGAGAATCACTTTCGGTTGAGTTGAAAAGAGCACTGTAAAAAAGGTGCAGACAAATTTTCTCTGAATCCAAAGATGAAGGTTCAAAAAACCGGCATTCAAAATCAACTGTCCATCTGCACTACGGGGTAGAAAACCTCATCCACCAAAGAATCAATGAAATAGATATTCAAATTTAGGATAAAACGTGTAAATCTCACAAAGGCTTGATTTTTTGAGCTCAACCCAATACATAAGAGAAAAATATTGTCTGTTTTGACCCAAAGTTAGTCATATTTTCTATTCATTAATGTGATCGCTTTTAATCAAAATACTAGACAAGCTTTAAGTCAAAAAATATCTTTTATGTTGTTAAGAAATTGCAATCCTCAAGTTAATAATTTATTCCATGTTATCTGAAAAGCTTAGTGAAATTAATTACAATTTTACTGTCATTCCAATAACAAGTATTTCACCGAGTCATTAGAGTTCTGGTGTCATCAGTCATTTAGGTTTAGAATACTGGTGACATTAATCATTTAGGTTTAGAATACTGGTGACATTAATCATTTAGGTTTAGAATACTGGTGACATTAGTCATTTAGGTTTAAGAATACTGGTGACATTAGCCATTTAGGTCAAAAATATTGGTGACATTAAGTCAGTTAGAATTAACATCCTGATGCCACTAAAGAACACAATGAATGGGAGAAATGTGATGCACTTTAAATCAGTTGAGACTCAGAGTCCTGACGTTCGGTTGGTGGAAGTTGGGAAATGGAAGTTACCAGTTCAAGGATTGTCCTCGAGGTCCGTCACCAAAAGCCTTCGTGTTGGTTCTAAGTGGGATATCAATAAAATAACCTTTCAATAAACCAACAACGTAACTGAAAATTTGCAAAACTAAGAGTGTGAACCATTTTAAAAGCAAAATTACTTTTGAAGAATATTAACTAAGTAAAGCATTATGTCTAAACATTTTTGAAAAATAAATGTGTTATACTTCACAGACATTTTTAAAATTGTTTTTAATACATTTAACTTTGGTTTACAGCACAAATTTTATACATTTCGATTCAATTGCTCCGCTATTCACATTCATTGTTAAGAAATTAAATATAATATACTTAGATAATCATAAAATATTTCATGATTATTTTAAAGGTATCCTATTCTCTCACACAAGATGTCATTTTGTTTAATTATGTTTCAAAATGTATTAAACTGTATTTCTCTAGTTCGCGTTTCAAAAGTATTTTTTAACTCTGCTTTTATAAGGAACACGGATATTTAAATCTTGATTAAAATTAATTTTTAAAAGTTAATTAATTTTTGTGGAGAAATTTCTCCCAAAAATGATTCAAATACCTTTCAATCTTTCTTACTTTGCGAGCTTCTGTTAATCCAAGAATTAATTAAGATATCGGAATTTTGCGTTTCATGATAGGGAAATTAATTACGCGAAGTGATTAAAAATAGAAAGCTGAATCCGCGATGAATATTCGAGTAAAGATAAATTTATTTCTGGGAATTTATTCTTAACTGGATTTAAAATATAAGATAACATATCAAGACCAGGAAATTTATTAGATGATGAAATAAATGAAACAGCTCACGTTAGGAAGCTTCACTTTTGCTGTAGGAAAATTTAAATATTATGTTAAGAATGAAAATATTTCATAATATGTGGAACCAAAACATCTAAAAATGTAGGTGTATTGAAAGGTATTTTGAAATATTCTCAACTGAAAGTTTTATATCCATTAAATGAGCTTGAGACACGCGTTTAGCATTTAAAGAGCCATTTTAAATCCCCATAACTTATAAGTCTTTTGAGCAGAACTCTTCGAAATTTGAAATTTAACAACAATTGGCGATTTATTGCTTGTGCGCGGCAAACGGAAAAGTGTGTGCAGCTTACGTTTTTTTGCGAACTAGTGAGTTCGATAGAAACCAGCCTTTGTAATTTAGTCTAGAAAATGTTCCAAAAAATTTCTCCTCTTACGTGGAAATAAATGATAGGGCATTAATTAAACGAACATTTAAAATCATTTAATTGCTTTGATTAAAAAAATACAATTAGATACCGCTGCATGGAATGCTACAATGATAAACTTTTATGGACAAAAAGAGAATATTAAAAAGGAAAGAAAGAAAATTAGGAGAGTGAAAATTGAATGAAAATTCTTTACAAATATCGATAATCATTAAACAGAAGGAAAATTCGAATAAGTTATTTGTCGATATTCTATAACAAAACTGCGTGACAAATTTTCAAATAATTCTTTTAAATCTTTAATAACATATTTTAGTCTCAGAATGACAACTCAAAGAATAATACAAATAACTCAGCAATCTTAGGAAAATTTTAAGAAATCTGAAGCAGAAGAGACGAAATATTCTGAAATTAATTTACTCAGATAAACAACCGGGACAGTAATTATATGTCTGTAGATCCCATGAGAATAATGATCCTCCCAAGATAATTTGGAATTAATTTGAAAATAACTGTGCTCTTGTAAACACGGATTAACATTCTATGAAAAGTCCATACTCTCTCTTTCTATAATGAAATTTAACTGCAGTATCAGAGGTGTATCTTCAGGCAAAACAAGTCTTAAGTTTTTAATTATCGTATACTATGCTTATTTTTGAGAAGTCTTTTAATTCAGAGGCTTAAATTTCTGGTAGTTATGTTTGTATTCATTGAATGCTTTCACCTGTTTATGCAAAGCACAGGATCGTGATAAAAATGAAAAGTTGCCATAAATCTTCCTCTTCTTTAAGAAGAACCATAAGTACTTTCTTTATACCAGCTCCTTAAGCAAAATAGTAATTTTTAACTTTTTTAAGATTGTATCATCAATTTTAACACACTATAAGAGTTGAGAGGGAAAAAAGGGATTTTCTCTTAAGAAAATTACGAGCAACTCCATGCAATAAATTTGCTTTCTTAACTGAAAGACTCCAGTAATATAATTCGAGGAATATATTACAAAAATAAGATATAATCAACGAATTTACTTTATTAATTTGATAAAAAAATGTTCACTAAATTCAGAAATTCAATACATTCAAATAATTCAGTGAAATAATTTTTAAATTATAAATAAAATTTAGTGGATATTTAAGTCAAACGTTTGTATTGAATGTCTGTTCCAGATACCTTCTTATTACTGCAAGGTCAAACAATTTAACACATCCATTAAGCATTCTTTTGACATTCACATCAATCGTTTCTGGGTTTATACCATTCCACACATTACGTTTTAATTAAAAAATAATAATTCTGAACTTTCATAAAGTGTTTTTTTTTAAGAACTGTGACTGTAATAATACCACCAAGAGCATTATTTAAAATCCATTTTAATTTTTATCTGGTTAAGAGTTTACACACTTTTACCAGCATAAGCTTCCTTGCCCTAAATTACATACAATACAAAAATCTACTTTTAAAGAACTCAATAATTTTTTTAAAATTTAAATAAATATTTATAAAGCTGTCAAACATTTTCTTCTGTCTTATTCTTAATTTTAGAAATTTAATTTCAGGATTAGTTTTGAAGTAATGAATCATTTTTCGTACAAAGTAAATATCGTTATAATGATATTAAAAAGAAAGATCGAATTTAATGTATGAAACATGTTTATAGTAAAATAGCCCTCTTTTCAATTATAAATCAGCATTTAATGTATGTGATAAATATTTAATCGTAATTGTTATTATTACTTTCATATATATATATATATATATATATATATATATAGACTTTTCATGTAAATGAGCTATACTATTTGAATAAATAAAAGTAATTTATAATGTTTCAATACATTCCTTTACAATTAATTATTTGAGAATATTATCAAAGACTAATAGAGTCTATAGTCTATAAAACTATTCATTTATTATATTTAATTCAAATAAAAAATTACATTACAAGTTTTCCTTTCATTAATATTTAGTATCAGATGTACGTATGCCTCTATTTCTCCTGCATAAACTATCCTAAGTGCTTAATTTATATATATATATATATATATATATATATAATATTCAACATGTTTAAGTTTATTAATTAATAATTTCATATCAATACGAACTTTTAAATTACACATTTGATACAATTTGCATTAATACAAATTTATTTGCTTGTGTGATTGGATTCATCCGTGTAAAAAGTAATTTATTTCTGAAATTATATTCCGTGTATACATTATTAAATATGATATAGACATTTAATTTATATTTTCCTCACTCATATATTTGAATAGTTATTTGAATACTTATCTTATATAGAGTTTCATACATTCAAATAAAACTGTAATATAACTGAAATAATTATTTGTGTCCACTCATTCGCATTCTATTGGATAACAGTTGTACAATCAAATATAAAAAATGATCAGCAATAAATTCGGTTGAAATTCCTGATTCTGTTATTTTATTGTATTTCTCAAACTAGAAATGGTTACGATTTGGAGTCCTATTTAATTTACTAATTAGAGATATTTTTTTTAAAAAAAAAATTAAAACGTTGTTTAAGTTAAAAATTATTTCTAAAAAGTAAAACATTTCAAACAATAAAAATATTTGAATTGAAAAAAAAAAAAAAAAAAACTTAAACGTATGCATTAATGACAGCTGGTATTTATTTAATTCTTAAATAAAAGTTACAAGACATTGAACATATATGTCACCATAATGTATGACTATCAAACGTTATTATTCGATGCATTTTATAGCTATGTAAATTCAAAATATATTTCGAACTAATGAGGGAATTATATGAAATTTACAGATTTCATGATACAAGGAATCAAATTATCTATAAATTATGATATATTAAAATTCAATCGTAACTTCATTTAACTGTTAATATATCTTATGATATTATTACCTTTTTTCAACTTTTCTATGTTTCTAAAATTGGAAAAAATTGTGTACCATTCAGTATAAAAAGATTCGAGAAGTATTGGGGATGAAAATTTCTCAACGTTTAAAATATTTGAGACACTCCTTTAATGTTACGGATCCCATTTTTCTAAGACCCTGTGACTCTGAAACTGTCGAGCAAAGTTTTACAAAACTTTAAATTTCACAATAAGAAAGTCAGTAAAAAGTAGAAAAAATCAACAACGATAATTAGAAAACTATTTCAAGAAATCAAATGACAATATTAATTAATGCATTATCACTATAAATCGTTTGAGCTGTTAGGCTGCTGTAGTCTAATAGTCATACTTGATTCGTCAAGTCGTAAGTCGGGCGCTGATGCCACCAGAAACCCAGCGTGTAGTGAGGCTGATGCACTATCACGAGACGTAAAATCTGGTGAAGACCTCAAGTCGTCCTATAGGCGTGGTGTGGAAGTTTGGAGAAGGAGTGGCTATCACAGATGCCATCTTCGTTTCTTAACCGAGGTTCAAAATACAAGATCTGTCAACAATAGCCTTCGTGTTGCTTCTCAGTGCGACGCTAATGAACAATTACAAAAACGTTTGAGCTTTTAAAAACGATATAAATTTTAAATAGTTACGATTAGAATAAAATTTATTAGGGATATTAAACCCATTATGCATATTATGAATAATTTGGTGATGCAAATAGGAAATTTCGTAATTAATCATGGTTTGTATTGCTAACGGCATCACTTATTTACACCTATTATCAACCAAACACAAAAATATTTCTTCTCTCAGATCCAGATTTTTTGGCTCATCTCCTTTTGATTAGACCGAACAAAATAAATAGTGTTCCACATAATTGGACTGTCCTACAATATCATTGGATGAATTTGTTGCAGTCGATGAAGTGAGTACAGCGCCGAGATAATGACAGACGTAGATATTTTGGAGATGGTCGAGAGCTCTCATTAGGCCCCATCCACGAAGATTCCGAAAAGAACGTTGTAATTCAGAACGTTGTATCAGAAATGCGCAACATCGTGAAAAGTATGTGCAAACATTTATAAGCCCATTCGAATGGCTAAATTAATAAAACGAAAGCGCTAACGACCAATTTATAGAAAATTCATGGCGATAAAGACAATGAAAAAATATTAGAGGTTTTTTCCTCCAAAAAAAATTAATTTTTAAGATATTTTTTTAATTAAATATGTATAATTATTTGAAGTGTAAATAGTATATCTAATTGAAACCATTCGGATAATAGTCATTGTTGTTTCATATCCCACAAGACAATCAATCAATTGAAACCATTGGTGTTAGATTTTTTTCGCATGCATCGCTTAACACACATTATATATACACACATAATATATATATATATATATATATATACCCCTCTTTGGTTGAAATGGCTTTCGAATTCCCAAAAAAATATCATTTGCAACAATTATGCACAAATTTTTTGGTAAGCCAATAGACCTCCTACCTTTCCGACTACCGGAGCCTTTTTGTTTTTGAACAGAGACTTTTTTATAACATTCTATTCTAAGTCAAAACATGACTAATCAAATGATTAAGAGTAAAAAATTAAGAAACGCATACCCCCAAATAAATGTAATGAATCTCTCAAGTAACTGGATAATTAAATTTATTATTGAAAAATAACTATGAACAAATTTATTATTAAATTACTTCGCACCGCCCCTGTGTAGATTCTCGTTCAGCATTTTAAACTCTGGTGGCCCACATAGTTTCCTGATGAAAAATGAAACAAGATTTAGATAACCGTCACCTCAAAATCACGAGTCCATCGCCAAAAGTTAACAGTACAACATAGTAGAGCAATTCTACAATGTTTAATCTAATGCACCTCCAGTGTGCCGCTGTTCTTATTGAATGAATGTAGTGTCTCTTATAAAACCCACGCAGATCGAATGTGATGCTATCCTGACTAATCCATTGTAGTTACAATGTAGTCCTGTTCTTACTAATCCAAATAGAAATTAATTCATTTCATTAAGGTTCTCGTCTAAGAGACATCTAGAATTCGTTAATGTAACGTTATTCCCAAGAAATAGCTAATTACCTTCTCGAATCTGGAATGAAGTATATATTAACTGAAATGTATTTTAATCCTTAGAATAAATACTAAAGGAAATATCAGTTGGATTACTTTTTTTTCTAACACTTTTTACTTCCTTACAATGTATCAGTTTGGCACACACATCTTTATATAAATTCCCCTCCTATCTTTCCAATAAGCTAGAATCTGAACTCGCACACAAGTACAAGTTGAATGACAATATACTATTCAATTATTAGACTCTAAAAAAATTTTGCCGATATTTCTTTTGAAAATAAAGACCATAAAAAGTAGAAAATGATATATATAATTTTTTTAAAAAAAATCCTTGAACGCTTATGTGGCAAAGATTTAAAAGAAAGAACTAAAAAGTTTAAATTTTTTTTTCATTTGCAAGAAAGAATTTAAATGAAAATATACTCAAAATGACAGTTTATTATCATCATAAATAAAAGAAGAGAAAGTGAAATTTTGGAATTCAACAGAAAAATTTTGACTAAAAACTGAAGTGTTGTGTGCGCTCCTGTTTAGCTATTTAAATTATGATCGCGTAAAAAACTTCAGTTTGTAGTCACATTTATGGAGGTTGAAAAATCTTCACTTTCTCTTATTTATGATGATAAACTGTCATTTTCAGAGTATTTTCATTTATTTACTATTTAATTTTTTAATAATCTTTTTTCAACATAAAAATGCTGGTTTAAAAATTATATTTATTCCTTTTCTTTTCAGAATTTTTGGTGCCTGTTTTAGTAATTCGATTAAAGGTTTTGAAATAATTTTTTGAAATGCTTTCAACATTCGAAAGAATGGAATCAGACAGAAACCTTTCTCAATTTTATTCCTTCAAATACATTTGATTTCTTTCTTGTAACTATAATTATCTAGAGTTCAGAAATTAATTATTAATTTCACAGGATTACATTACTTCGCAAATTCAAAACAGCTCATAAACAGTCTTCGGCAACGTTCTATCCGCGAGAAATAAAGTTATGTTAAAGTGAATATTATAAATTTATTATTGTACAAGGGTAAAATAACTGAACAAAAATAAGTTTTTCAAGCAAGAAAACAGAAATATCTTAGAATTCCAAAATCACAACACGTATCTACAAATACAAATATTGCTTTAACATTAGCAATCCTTGTTTTTGTATAAATATACGGTAATTTTCAATGGCGTTTTTACCCAATGACTATTATTTTTGTCGACCACAAAATATCGTAACTGTCCTATTTTCAAAATTTCACCAAAGTAAAAATTTTCAAAAAGTAAAAGTTTTTGTGACGTTTTATTCCTGCTTCCATCAGAAATGAACTTAATTTTCAAAAAATATAATAAATTTCTCCTAAATTTTTTTGATTGGATTGGAACAAAACATATATAAAAATTAAGTTTTTTATTTTCCTAAATACAGATGAATTAATTTAAATCATATGTAATCAGTAATCAAGAAATGATTGAAAAAATTTTAATTATTCAGAATTTTTAGACAGTTGTGAAGAAGCCTTTTTTTCTGCCTTTAGATTTTCGAGCTTTTTTTTTATTGTCTTCCTTCTTGGAATGTTTTGGGGTTAAATGATTTAATGTTGATTTTCCATTATTAGTCAACAAAAGCACATTTGTAATAGATAACATATCATAATAAACTGAATTAAAACAAACTCTATTTAATGCGCTGCAAAGAAAGGAGTTCCTTTGGTGGGGAAATCTGTTTTTCGTAACGTATTCTACAGAACAAATTTATTTAACTAACCCCAAAACCTAGAAAGGAACAGAATAAGATATCTTACCTTCACACAATTTCCGTATAAGAAAACTTCTACACTTCTCGATTGGTCCAAGTTTAAGCTATAATTATAATTTTAAAGCGAGGAAGGGGACATTAACAGCTGTATGTACTCTTGTAAGATAAAACAAACAATATAAAGTCAGCTTATAACGAAACACTGCCCTTTCAATTTCGTAGATGTTCTTCCATAAGGGAACGTTAATCGATACGGACAGATTCACTTAAGAGCTATTTCCGTATTACAGTTAACAGACAAGACTGTTTTTCGGGGGGTCGGTCCAGAAATAGTTTCCTCGGAACTCACGAAGAAATTGTTTTTTCTTCTTGTTATGAAGCGAATTGAGAACAAAAATGTCAGAAAAACATATTAAATGTAAGTTGAGAAATAAAAAAGCAGTTACACCAACATACATCAAAACAAATATTTTTAACAGCAAAGGAAATGAAATTTAAAAGTTTTTAAAAAAGGATTCATTTGTTTGTTTTAATTAACATCGCACGAAGAGCAACAAGGGCTATTGGCGATGGACCTCGTAATTTTGAACCTTGGTCAAGTGACGAGAACGGCACCTGAGATGGCATCCCTTCTTCTAACTAACCAATGGGAGGACTTTGGGCCCCGATAGATTTAACGTGCATCAGTCCCGGCTACATGGCGGGTCTTTAGTAGCATCAAGCTCGAACCTACGACTCGTCGAAAACCGCCGGCCACCATTAGGCTACCACGGCCACGTAGAATTCATTATTTTACCAGTAAAAAAATATTAAAGGGATTTTGATTGATTGATTGTTTATTAACGTCGCATTCAGAATCAACACGATAGATAACAATGATGGACCTCGCAATTATAAACCACAGTTAGATGACGAAGATGATATTTCCCTTTTCAAATTTCCACACCTAGCCATTATGAAGATTTTAGCAGATCTTTGGTGGAATCAGGATTCAAACTCAGCACTCGACTAAAAAAAACTCTAAACACGAATTCGTGACTGTGACCACTCGGCTGCAGCGGCCATATACTTATTAATAGGAGTGAACTGATGAAAATAAAGGAGATACAAATCACTCACTGATAAAATTACAACAATAGACTTAAAAGTAGATCGATGCAAATATTAGAGGACAGAGATGAGATATCAACTCAGGTGTCGTCCTCGTCACTTGACCATGATTTATGATAATGCAGATTGTTAGCAGCAATCCTAATGAAACCTCGATTTAAACAATACCAAACAATATAAATATATAATTTTATATAATTAATATCTATAACATATGATATTTTTGACTGTAGTATTTATAAATAATTGAAAACATAATGATACGTTTCAATGATTTGCACCTAATTTTCTTTTATTGATTGATTGTTTATTTAATGTCGTACTTAGAAGTAATGCGAGGACCAATGGCGATGGCTCTCGTAATTTTCAACTTCGGTCAAGTGACGAAAACGACACCTGAGCTGGTATCTTCCTTTCCATTCTTCCATAAAACGATAGCGGGAGTACTTAAGATCTGGACAGATCTAACGTGTAAACGTCCCGCTTCAAGGCGTTTCTTCAACGGCACCTGGGTTCGAACCCAAGACTCAACGGAAACAACGTAGGCAGCGAGTTCACGAGAATGACCCTTAGGCTACCTAGGCCATCTAATTTTCTTTGAATACCCCATGAAATCTCCGATTGTTTTTCATTAAAATTTAACGAGTACTAATCTAAGAATAGATCTCATTTAGAAAGAAAAACCACCTGGGAAAAATACACGTGTAGGGTATAATATGTTTTATTACTCTATATCCCATAAAATCAACCAATCAAAAATCTGTATATGTGCAAAGGTTTTTATTATTAAACTCCTTCTATTAGCTCACCCTCTCTCTATATATATCTTGTTCAAATTTTCAATCTTTAATACAATACATTTTATTCATCCATTCAAGTTCAAATACACTTTTTAAGGGGATTATACTTGATGTTTATACAGTTTTTTCAAATATTAATTCATTTAATTAAAGTTAATTGGGGAAAATGCAGTTTTGCCCAACCGCTTGGCGCGATTTCAAAATTTGCCAAACTTGGCAATTTTTTTTATTTTTGACTGAACTTTAAGTCCACGAATAATTTCTGTCACCAAAGGTGATTCAGCTAAATTGCATTCCAACCATTTAATTTACTAGATTAATTAAGAAACAAGCCAATGCTTCTACTATGCCATTTGTCTTGCAATGGCAAATTTCGTAGAACGTCGGCGCAGAATCTTCGTGCCTTCGAATCGAATCTCGTCGAAGCATGAAATTTTTTTATTTGATTTTCAAATAATTGTAGTTTTATATGGGAAAAAAAATTTCTCTTATATAGGATATTTAGCAGGATATAAATTTAGGAATAAATGTCGTCAGTGACGAAGAGTGTAGATGGCTGGGGAAAAAAATTTATTTTTCCACTTAATAGCGATTCTGTAATATGTATATGCATATTTATATTAATTGTAATTATTTAATGAAAAGTAAGTAAATTAAAAAATTTCTTTGTTGACTTTAGAAGGAGTAGACTTTTTTATATTAATTGTTTAATATTTTTTTTTTTTTTAAATTCAACTATGTTTAATTATGAGGATTCATTTAAATTTTATATCCAACGATATTTACAAAGCAAAAAAGTTTCATAATGGTAGCACCAGATGAATGTTATTAAAATAAAACTATGTATTCAATGAACCTTTTTAAATCAATCCACTTAAAAATTACGATTGCTTTCATTTTAAAAGTAGACTTAAAAAATTTAGTTTAAAGATTTTTGACTGTGTGTGTGTGTCTTTAGAATAATGAATGAAAATAATTGCATCGGAATTTTTTTGTATCTGGTTAAAAATCTAAAAAAAAAGTGTTTTAAGAAAAAACTGACTCGATTTTATGAAGACGAAAATATATTAAATAATGCATATTTGTGAAAATTTGGATCGAATTACATGACATTATTTTTAAATTAAAAATAGCAGTAGTCTAGTGGTCGGTCGCGAACTTGTTACGGACATTTTATTCGTCAAATCGTGGGTTCCGACCCTAATGCCAATAACAGTAGAGGTTTATGGCGCAAGAGTCAGATATGGATATACCGTGCCAAGCAAGGTGAACATTTGTGAAATAGAGAAAGAAGAATTAGAAAAAAGTGACTCTGGATAAGAAGAAAGTTGGAAAATATAGAGGAGGATCACTAGGGTGAAGTGGCAAAGCCAGAAATTAATTGTAGGGGGGGGTGCATATCGTCAATGTCATGAAAGAAGCAATTTTATAGGTCACAATTGCCACTTGGAAAAATGTTACAAAAATGAAAATAATTTACGAAAAATAATTAAAATACCATAAGAACAAAATTTGCAATTTTTGAGGGTGTATTTGCTATAGGGATGCACCCTCCCCTCTCCTCTACAAACACTGACCCAGTGGTACTCTTTCACAGACAGCAAAGACTTTTCTAATCTTTTTCTCAGAAATTGGATTTATTGAAATCTTTTTTTCTCTTTCTTATGAAAAAAATTTGAACATGAGAAGAAAAAAATGTTCTTATGTTTAAAATTTAGAACATCAATAATAGTATAACAGAATTATCCTGAAATATTTCAATTTCAAGAAAAGATCTTAGGGAGGGCGCATGCATTGCACTCCCCTGGGTAACCCACTGTTTGGTTATACTTCGGATGCGTCACCCGTGTTTACAGAAGACAGTAAGTCCGATGAGAAAGAAAAAAGATCACAAGGATCTTGATATTCGTAATTTCCTTACGGAAAGTAAATCTCTGACGGCTGATACCAATTCGATTTCATAGCTTTTCGATAGATTTCAGGTGTATTAGCACCGCTATGGTGCGGCTGATGCACCAGAAATTTGGGTTTACTGTCTTTGGTAAACACGGGTGAAGCACTCCCGGGTTACCCTAGCGATCCTTCTCTATTTTCGACCCTCCTTCTTATCAACCACTTTTTGTCTTTTTTTTTTTTTCAACTTCACGTCTAGACCACAGTTTAATCTTGTTTTGCGCAGCATAGCCATATCTGGCTTTTTCGCCAATAAACTTTACATTCACTCACTCACTCGCACCAGAAATTTGTCGAGGTACTAAGCCTTCCCGTTGGCGTGGCATGGAAGCTTAGAGAGGGAACCACCAGCATTTAGGAGTCTTCCTTATCACTTTATCTGTGATCAAAATTAAGCGTTCCGTAGTGAAAAGCTCTCGCGTTTCTTAAAAGCGTGACGTTAATAAAACAATCAATAAAGTGACAGACTTGAATTCTAGGGGGATTAACGACAATTCTCATCACGGATTGAGGACAGCCTCTTAATAATGGTTAAATATGTTTGTATTGTAAAATCTTAATAGATCTTTCTCTGAACATATGTAATGAATTTAATACATACAAAAAACAATCCTCTTGAATTTTTAATTCTTTCATTAACGTAATAAATAAAATCATTTCCATTAGGTGATTTTCTTTTTAATTCGTTTTAAAAAAATATTTAATGAGAGACAGGGAGAGAAAAAAAACCAGTAAAGTAAGTGAATATTCTTTCACCATTTTCAACTTAAGTATTTTAACATTGCATAGAGACAATATTTGCCTGGAATAAAATATCTTACAGTATCAATTTGGAGCAGTTACGAGGCGCCGAATAGGATGTTTAATGCATCGATTGTTGACCCTGTAAACTCGAAGGTACCATAAAAGCAGGCTTTATACAGAAAAGAAGGATTTTTAGAATGGAATAAGGAAACAAATATTGTATAAATACCGGAAGGATTTGCTGTGCCCATTTCAACTGATCATTTTGTGGTCTTTTCAATTATTATACAGAGTATTTTAATATTTTATATTAGAAATGCTTTGTAGGTACAGTGAGATTTTGTTGCTTTTATTTTAATAATAATGGTACTATATAGTTAGGTTTAAAAGTATTAATTTAATAAATAATTTTAATTTGTAAAATTTTGAAAGTACCTGAGAAAAACAGACAGCTTTCAAAAGTTTTGTATTCTCTCTTCTAATGATATATGATTTCATTGGTGAGTTTAAATTACAAAAGTCTTTAGACGTCCGTGTTCATCTAATACAAAAAGAAAAATGATTAGAGCATTTTTTTTTCTATATAGTATATCAGAGTTTCCTATATTGTGGTCCACTAAGTTTTTGAAGATTTTGTGAAGGTTTTGCGTATGACATACAACTTTTCTTTTTGTTTTAAACTAGAAATTGGTACTGATAATCTTTTTATATGTTTAAGAGAGACAGTGTTACACCATATAAGAAACGTTATGTTACCATTTTAATTAACTTTAGAAATCTCAAAAACAAAAGCAAAATGTAACATTATCATTTTCAATAAAAATTATATTTTTTAGTATCATATCCATTCACTTATAATCACAAATTTACTATTTTATTTTGGTACTTGGTATTTCTAAGTTGGAAAAAAATGTTAAAAAAGATTATATAAGTAATTTGCACATATAATTCCTACGTTATAGAGAACTCTTTGAAATATGATAGCTCTGACTGATTTATTGAATATTTACTAACGTTATTATATATATACATATATATATATATATATATATATAAAGAGAGAGAGAGAGAGTGTGTAAATTTAAAAAAGTTGTACATGATGCCGAATTTCCGAAAAACCAATCGACAGATATTTTAATGAAATTTGGCATGAATATACATTTACAAGTATAACAAAATAGAAATGTACCATTCAAAAGCCACTTTATATACCTATAAGTTATTAGTAAAGCTCTTAGTGCACATAAGTCTGAAATTTACGCTGTGACATCAAATTTCAAATTTGTCTAATATGGATTATGATCCCCTCTCACAGCCAGACAGGTCACACAACATGGTGCCATACTGGTCAGATGGTATGAATTGCTGTGGAAGCCCTTCTCTCTCCTGCGTGAGGCAATTTTCAGCTCTGCGATAATTATTGGATGTAGATGGTGAAATGTATTTACTCTCTTAAGAGCATCTCAGACATATTTTATAGGGTTAACGTTAGGAGATCTAGCTAAACAATATATGTGGTGAATATCCTCCCTTTCCATATAATGTCAACCAGCCGAGCCCTATACAGACAAGGGCTGTCGTCCTCATAATGGGAATAGTTCCAACTGCTCCCCTGTAATACGAACATGGGGCTCTAAGATCTCCCGATATTTCGTAACAGTCAGGGAGCCTTTGTCAAACACATGTAGGAATGTGTGGACGTGCAATGTAATACCTCCCCAAACCATTACACCACCCCCAATATAATGATATTTCTTCCTTTGTGAGGAATGGATAGTATCATGTCCTAGGCATTTTCCAGATACAGGTACGTTGTGATTCAGTGTCCAGGCTGATTCTTGACTCATCTGTAAAAAGCACGATGCTCCAATGAAGTGTGCTCCGAGGCGGATGTTGTGTGCCCCACCCTAAGCGCATTCTCCTGCCACGAGCGGGACGCAAACAACAGGTCTTCTGGCATACAGCTCTCTCTCTCTCTCTCTTGCATGAAGTCTTCATGGAACTTGGGTCCAGTGTTCGAATACATCAAACACAAGAATTGTGAATCTGTAGCAGCCATGTCTCGCTGTGCTAAAAGGGCTAAATGACCATCCTCATTCATTGAATATATTGGTCGACATAGTCAAGGTCGTCTCGATATGGATTCAATGTCCTGAAATTGCTTACACAAATTGTAAACACTGGCCGTCACACTATGCTCTGTTGGCCACCTACCCTTTTGATTTACCTACATCAAATCTACCGACACCGACAGTTCTCCACCTCATTCAGTTATCCATACGATTTTGACCCCTAATTTTACCTGACACTTTATAAAATTTATCCCTCTCTTGAGAGAAACACGGCAAATGTCATGGAGAAGTACGAGCACATAAATCGCAAACATGGGCTTATATCCATTTCACTGCTTAGTGAGCTTATATCCCTTTCACTGCCACAGTTCCACAGACACGTACATCTGCGCTTACGAATTCGACTCTGAATATACTTACCTAATTCTTCTCCAACATAATCAGTACCTTTTTTTCCCAATATTTTTTGTTCTCTTGAAAATTCTCTTAATTTTACTTTCGAATGTACAGATAACAAATTTTTAAAAATTTCTTAACAAATTTATTCATTAAAAAAAAGGAATTGTTCTTTTCTTTTTAGGAAATAGAATAAAAATTCTTATTAAAATATGCAATGTAATCTGTAAGGAAACAAAACTAAATATGTTAATAAGTGTCTTCTTAACTACGTACATAATCAATGATATCATAACTGTGCAATAAAAATGCATGTGCTTAAAAATATGTTCTCATTACTTGGATATCTGACTGAAATTCAAAATGCATTGTTATTTCAAAAACTTAAAACAAAATGATTTGAAAAACTAGTTATATATTTAAAATAAAATTTTGCAGATAGAAAAAAAATGCATTTTCTTTTGAAAATTATTTAATAAATACCTCAAGAATTTGTAAAAAATGCTAAAAGCTACTCGGTGGAAAAGCAAAATCAGAAATAAACATTTAACTCCTATACATGACCATAAACCCACTCAAAACTGTGCGATAAAAGAAAAAAAAAAGATTTTTGTTTTCAGATTATTCTCGAAAGAGTGCAAAGTTACCATTCCGTAAGGAATTCTCAACATTTAATTACATCTTTCTTCGAAGGAAGCAAGTACAGAACGGAACTTTGTTAAAATCTTCCCTTTTGTAAGCAGCAGCAATAACGCTTTGCCATAAACGTACCTTGTTAGGTATTTTCTGACAGGTAATTACGCTCATGGGAGCTTTGAAGAAGCCCTGACTGAACGACGACAGAATTGTTTCATTTATGGCAACTAAAAGTTTCTTAACCCCAGCCTCTATCTAATAAGGAAAGGAATAAAAGTCACGGTATATGAAGACAGAGATGTATATGGACGAAATCGTGTATGCAGCTTATTAAGAATGTTTCAGTGTTCGATATGCAGTATTTGCATTTCTAAATAAGGAAGAAAGTTGAGCTACTAGCATTATTGGAAATAATGGGTATATTTTGTTGGTTTGCTATTGCTAGGTTGTTTAATTGTTGGAATAATATCACTTTATGAGTCATTGTTGCAGTCGAGTGTTATATTTTGCCTCGAGATATCTTGACTGAGATTCAATGTAGTAAAAATGTTTTTAAATGTTATTTTGAACTTTATTTCCTTCTAAAACTAGTCGTGAAACACAGTTCAAATTAAAACTTAATAATGAATAGGTCTTAATGGGTGAAATTTGTCTTTCAATATTTTGAATTTTATCATCTTAAACCAAAGATAGAAGGTGGAATGCTGAATTAAGATGACTATAACGGAATAAAGCGAAGATAAATAAGCTAGCAGTTTTCTGGAGAAAAATAATTTGCTGCTAAGTTTTTGATATCAAAATTTACTTTTCCGTTATGATATATTGATTGAATAAATATGGAATGTACATCGTTTAAAAAAAAACTACTGCACACGCTGATTTTAAAATAATAAATCTACCTTTCTATTTAAATTTTATATTTTTGGTTTTATGGAGAGATAAGGAAAGCATACAAGAAAGAAACATTCTTACAGAACAGGAACCAATTCATGAGCATCCAAAATTTAAAAAAATCTTTAGTTTATCAATAAATGTCCATAATCCGTCAGTTTTATTATTATAATCACTTTATTTTTACCGTTGATTAAACATTTAACTATATTAAAATTAAAATTTTAAAAGAAACCCGAAACAAATATTTAAATGTTTTGTAAAAATTGTTGTACATTTTAATGCCATACTGTGTAGTCTAGTAAGTTGTACATATATGTTTATTCCCCATTCTAAAGTACACACACACACACACACATATATATATATATAAACTTAAGAATATGAATATGATTGTTTGATTGCTTATTTTATTAACGGCGCTTTGAAAAGCAAGAAGAAGATTATTGGAGACAGACTTTGCAAGTTTGAACCTCACCCAAGTGCTACATTTGAGTTTGTCACCTCCTCCTTCAAACTTCTACACCACGTCCATGGGAGAGCTTGGGACTCCAACTAGATTCAACGTGTAACAGCCCCGTCTACACGGAAGGTCTTTTGTGGAATCAGGGCTTGAACCCACGACTCGACGTAAACACTGCCATGAATCTGCGACCACAGACTAGAACTGATGCCCTTAAGTTGAGGAAAGAGAACAGGGACTTGTATTTCCGGCGGAGACATCTGACGTTATTGTGGGGGGGGGGGGCAGGTATTTTATTATTTTAATCTCTTAATGCGGGAGCCTGAACCTTATGGTTAGCTGAACTTTCATCGTGTGATACGACTTTGAATACCGCTGTTCAGTTGGGTGATACTGGATGATAAGTATATGAATTTTTTAATAGACTTTCTCCTCAAGTTGGAGGCGCTACCACAGATGGATGCGATTTATAGAGATGTCCGTGCCTTTCGTCAAACTCACGGAAAGGTGGCCATAAAGGTCATGACTGGTTATGTTTGGCCCCACGGTTCATAAAGAAAGTTAAAATTCAGAATGTAGCCATCAGTATCAGATCCCTTTTTTCCATCCACACGAAATAGACGAACCAATAACTAATGCACAGGACAATCTATTGCCTTTTCACTAAATCCAGATGAAATATATCAAGTATAAAAATCATTTCTATTCTTATTTTTTCAAATTTATTTGCAAGAATTATACCAGTATACATTCCCACTTATTCGAATCGTGATTATATTTCATACAAATTACAAATTTTAAATCAATTTTTAATTTAAATTTTTAAATTTGTCACTAATTTAAAATGATTTTTATAAAGCAGTCAATATTTTACATAAGAAATACTTAACTATGTATCTCCTCATATTCTTAGATATTTCATTAAATTATGCTTTTGTACTGTTATATAATGAAATTTTAAAATTGGAAATATACTTCTAAATATGTTCAAGTGATGACGATAACACCAGAACAGGCAGAAAATCTTCACCAAGCTCAGAAATTCTTCATCGTGCTTTGTGAGTACTTAAGCATTCAGTAAAATGTATCAAGTAGCATTCACATTATCTTATTTGACACTCTCTCTTTCCTGGAATTTAGACACTATCCCATAACTTGCTGATCAAGAAGTTTACGAGATTACCATAGGGTGCAACAGTCTTTTATCATCATGAAATCCAAATATTCAAAATGTAACATCTCGACATTTCGAAAGATTAATATCCATGTATTTGAGCAGTTATTGGAACGTTTTTGGAAAATCTTGACTTTTGAGTTACATGCGAGCTGTTGAAATTCGCATGGAACATTTAAAACATCTGTCAGGTAAAAGCAAACTATTGAATATATGTATCTTTTTAATTTTTGGAATATAAATAAATCAAATATGACGGAAATTATAAAAATAGATTGAAAAATATAATATATTTTCATTTGTGAAAAAAAAAAACACCACGTAATATACTTTGATATTAATACACACAAACAGTATACTGACGCAAGAAAATACTCGTAAATCATAGAACTTTGGATAACATCGTGTAAAATTCTTTCAAATAATAGCATAACTATAATGATCATATAAGCAACGTATCACTGTCTGTCAATAATATTTTTATTAATTCGCTTCAAAATTATTTTTACAAAACATTTCAGAAATTTGAAATTAGAACTTTGATTTCAGAAATTTCAGACATTTTTTTTGTTTTTTGTTTTCTTACATATTATTTTTCTAAATTATCTTATTACAAGTTGTTCTTATTTTATGTTCAGAATCTGATTTTTCCTAATATTTTAGAATAATTAGTAATTGATATAGTAAAACAAAATGTTTTTACAAAAATTCTTTTGGGATAATTACTTACACTATTCAATAAAATTTCTTTGTGAAACGCGTCAAGAAATTGTTTAACAAACATTTCAATAAGAAAAATACGATTTGTTCTTATTTCAGCCTTCCTCAGTCCTTAAGAGGCATCTGCAATTAATAATACTCAATTTCTTAAAAGAAATATTTTACAACTTTATGTTTTCGCATTTTATTCTGCAAATATATTGTTACAGAATCTTAGAAGTATGTTAATAACTTACTTTTCTTTCATTATACTATGTTGCAGGAAAAATAGTCACGCCTGAATGACTATCTAAATTGCTTTTTCTACTTCTTTCAAAGTGCTTTAAATATTTAGGATGACGCAACAATAACAGCGAATTTAAAAAAGAAGTAAGTTTACTCGCTTCAAAATCTCATTTTCTTTCGCATGAGTTTAAATTTCAGAAAAAAAAAACAGACTTCTCAAGAAAGAAATTAAATGTCTTACCAGATATTTTGTTACCCTAAAAATAAAAATTGTTTTTAAAGAACAATATGAAGAGAGATTGTTCCTATATGCATTACATTTTACAATGCATTTTAAGGGAGAGAAGTCACAAGAGAATATGAAACTTAATCGGTACGCATATTTTATGAAAAAAAATTTTAAAAAAAATTAATGACTGATATCATTAATTAAAATGTAAAAATGTTCTGTAATAAACACTCCAGAGAAAACGAAGTTGCACTAGTTGAAAAGAGAGTACAACACCATCCTAATATCATGTTTCATATTTTTATTTTGTATAGTAAAAATTTCAAAAATGTTAATAGAATTTAAAAAAATCTTTATCTACGCTTTCAAAATTTAGGTAGGCCTCTCGTTATTTTAAAACAATTTACTTTTCAAAATAATTATTTTAAAATGTTGCATGCACTTAATTTCTATTTATAATACTGATTTTTAAAATAATTTTTTTTAAAAAAGTAAAGCTTAAGAAAATATGGCACGGAAACAACTACTACTTAAACGAGAATTCTAACTAATATTGCTCTAAATCTAAAATATATAAATAATATCTTCACCAATAAAATATGAAAACTGTATTTTAATATATAGAATTTATTTTAATAAATTTTATTTTAATATTTTTGCATTTATTAAAGATAGGTATGTGGAGCTTTAGAATTAAGCGACTTTTACTGCTGCATATTAAACAAAAGCATCAGAACAAGTCACTTTATTTTTATTTATATATTTTAGTTGTTATTTCTTAATCTTATTTTAGATTCTAAGCATCTATCCGATGGACAAGACTATGAGATTACCCAGATTCCACAGTCCAGTCCCTCATATAAACTCTATTGTGGTGTATAAAAGAGCAGAATCAAGAATTATTTCCTCAATTATTAACGGTACACTCTGCGATTAATATTGTTGCATTGATTGATTATTTACATTATTGTAGCACTTAAAAGCAATACGTTTGATTGGTTGGTTTTATTAACGCCGCACCAGAAGCAACACGAGGGCTATTGAAGACGGACCTTGTAATTTTGAACCTCAGTAAAGTGACGAGGACGACACCCGAACTGGCACCTCCTTTCCAAATTTCCACATCACGTCAATGGGAGGACTTTAGGCCTCGACAGATCTAATGTGCATCGGCCTGGCTGCACTGCTGGTTTTTTGTGGAATCAAGGCTCGAACCTTGGGCTCGACGAAAACCGCCAGGCGAAAGTCCGTGGACTTGACCACTGGGCTACTGTGGCCACTAAAAGCAATAAGAATGCAATGAGCCTCATAACTCTGAACTTCGGTCTAACGACGAGGAGAACACCTGAGATATCACCTCATTTACCAAATTTCTTATTTCCACACAATCCAACTTGATGACATCAAGCCTCGACAGGTTTAACGTGCATCAGCTGTGTTATACGATAAATGTTACACCATAAACACGCAAAACAATTGTCCAACGTATCATTTTCCATACCAAAACTCTGAAGATTACTTTGATGAGTGTTGCTCCAAAATATTCACACATAACTTGATGTGTTTTGTATCTAACGAGTATGCATAGTACGTAAATTTCAGTGTGTTGGGTGTTTACTGAACCGACAAATTTACGGTTTAGTTGAATAGAATAAGGTCTTTTTTTAATTGTTTGTTCCACCAAGATGTGTATTATTTATTTCTTTATTCTTGTAACAGTTCATAATCACTTCGTGCTTCGAGTATATTTTTAACAGATTAATTCGTAATTAGATTCCTCGGCCTGAAAACGAAATGACAATTTCCACCGAATAATATGAACATCACTTCCCTATATAAGCGGAAAGTGAGTCACCGTATTTTTTTTTTTTTTTTTTTTTTTGTTCACGGAATTCAAGATTATGCTTTTTCAAAAAGGCGTTGGTCTAAATTCTCTCTTCCTTAAGAGAGTCGCGGTATCCTAGAAGTCATGGTTTCGGATTCGTGACCGGCGGTTTTTGTTCAGTCGCGGGTTCTATTTTTGGCTACCAAAGACCCTCTGTGTAGCCGAGGCTGAAGCACGTTAAATCTGTCGAGGTCCAAAGTTCTTCCGTTGGTGTTGTGTGAAAGTTCAGAGAGAAAGTTCACTCACTCGTTATGTAAATTATTCAAGAAGTGGGTGCCAGCTCAGGTATCGTCCTTGTCACTTGACCGAGGTTCAAAATTACGAGGTTCTTCACCAATACCCACCGTGTTGCTTCTTGTGCGAAAACTAAACTAAACTCTCTTCCTTAAGAGTGTTTATTTTTAATGTCATTCGTTTGCTAATTTTTATAACCAATTTTTCCTTCATTACATTAGAAAAAAAGTATCACATACGCCACTTGAAGAAAACAATAAGAATATCTGCATCAAAATGCATCAAATACTTAAATATAAATAAAATGACTACCAAAAAATAGTAGACTAGAAACAAATACAGCGAGACACGAAACTTGATTGAAATGTATTGACTCCAAAGGTCATAACCTTTTGAATTGTTAGCCTATTTTCAAACTTTTTATATCTGAAAGTCACGTAGGTTCTCTATGCAACTCACTTTGATTTCTTTGTTCTCGGGTGTCATTTATTGTCTGAGAACTGAAAAAGATAGCGATTCATATGGAGAGGAAGTTGAAGCAGTGTGTAACATTGAGTCCGACTTTGCATATTACAATTTTCACCTCTCACCAAAGACTAAAGAACACCTTTAGTGTCATCATGTTATTCTGACGACGAAGTAAAAGATTGCGTCAAGGCTCGGTGTGAGATCCACTTTATAAATTTCAGTTTATTATGTTAAAAGCAAAACAATTATTTAAATTTATTATTTTGTTTACGTGAATTTATTTATCATTGTTTAATTGTTTGTCACCGTGAACTGAACGATATTGAAAAAGTATATTATTTTGTACGCTGTGGCAACAAGGAAGTGCTCATTCTGTTTTGTTTAATTAACAGTTTTTCCATGAAAAAAATTGTCATATAGCTAGGTGAGTCTTGGACTCTGGTTGGCATGTTAATTTGTGAAATAAATGAGATTTGGCAGTATTAATAGTTTGGAGGTTTGGAATGCAGTTTAACGTAACCACTTGGCGACAGGAATTGTTTGGCGATATTTTGCCCATTGTGGCTACCATGCTTTCTCTCCACTGAGGTGGCTTTAGCCGTGGCAACCCTTTCGAATAAGGCTTCAGGCTCCGCCATAAAAATCGCTAAATTTGGCGATTTTTCAAATCTCGCCAAGTGGTTACGCTAAACTGCATTTTCACCATTTGAAGTATTAATTTTCAATACAAGAAGCTTTTTTATTTTTACGACACTCGGTGTCCACAATAATCTCTGGAAAACTTATCCGACGGGTTTTTCGGACTAGTTCCGCGGTGGCGCAAGCTCTCGGAAAATGATGGAGAATTAGCACTTATGGAGTGCTTCTAGAGTTGCAACAAGAATAAAATATTGAAGAGATGGCTTAGAAAAAACTGCTAAGTTATAATTATAATTAATTGCATTTTTAAATTAGAAGAAAAATATTCTTAAAGAAAATTTAAATACATACGATGAAAATTATTGTATATGTTTTGCTTATTTCAGCCCTACCAGTGTGTTTAGCTGTTATAAATGAGTCTCTCACAGTAATTCAATGAACAGACTATTCATTCAAAAACGCATGAAATGAATAATGGAAATTAAGGTAAACAAACTTGTTTGCAGAAATAAGGCTCAACACAGGAAATGGCATAACATAATCATATTCGCTGTGTGCTAATATTCAATTAATGTTGATGACACACACGAAATGCACTTCAGGTTTCGACTAAATTTCGAAGGACATAACGTCGCAGCCTTCTATAAGTGATATTTGATGAAGAGTAAATCTATTTGCTTTGGAATATTATGTATGGAAATTACTAGCTCTAGATGTTTCATAGGCGTCACATTTAAATGGAGATTTATTAATCTCTTTCTATGAGTGATGGTAAACTTGTATTTCAGATTATGATGGACAGCTCACTGCTCCTTAAAGAAATCAAAATTGATGAAAAATGTGATTTCAATTTATTTATAATGGGAGATGTTTATTACATAAGTAAAAAAAAAAAGAAAGAAAAGAAAAAGAAGAAAATTTTGCAAAAGCAGTAATACGGTTGCTATAGTAAGACATAAAGTTTGTTAAAAATGCTTTGAATGATTAAATTAATAGAAAAATGTTTCATAGGCGTTATTTAAATCCAGATTTATTAATATATTTCTATGAGAGATGGCGAATTTGTGCTACCGATTATGATGGACAGCTTCTTGCACATAAAAGAAGTAATAACACCAGTAAAAAACGAATTTTTTAAACATAGGTTTTCTTTCAAACTTCACTCTTTGCGTAACATATTTTTTCGTACCTTAAATTTTAAATGCAAAAGGGAATGTTGAGATTAAAATAAAAATAAAATTTATTTTTCATTAATTTTTAACAAAATAATAATTTTGGTAAAAGAATTTTAGCAATGACTCCTCCTTGATGACGCATTTAGCGACGACTTGGTGACTTGGCGAGAAACATGGCTTAAAATTTAATTCTTTAAATAGTTTTATACAATTAATTTTTATTAATTATAGTTAAATTATCATATTGCCGTCCAAAACAATCGTGTATAGAAAATTTCGAATTTAATTGAGCGCTTTAAAATGTGATAAAAAAGCTTTTAAAGTTTTAACAAAGATATTCAATGTGAGTAGAAAGAAACTCATTAAAAATTGCTGAAAAATATTACTTTATTCTATTTTAACATGGGAGATGTTCAGTGCGTTTGTTGAGAAAAAAAAACAAATTGGAAAAAGTGACAAGGTTGTTATATTAACAGACAAAAATACTAAAAGTACTTCAAATGACAAAAGCGAATAAAGAAATTTAAGCACTTATTAAAATAAAAAGTCTTTTTTAATAAATAAATGTAAAACAGTGAAAGTTAATTTGATCTTTGTATTATTTTCACTAGGGATATGACACACACACAAAAACGTTCATTTTACAAAATTCTTGTATTTTTTGCATTTCTTATGATGACATATAAAAAATAGCAGACTTGTATTTCCTATTAAAATGAAAGCTCCTGGCATATTAAAGGAGTCAGAATTAATGAAGAATGTCATTTTAACTCCTTTTAACACGGATGATGCTTAATATAATAAGTCAATGGAAAGAAAACAACGCATACGGTTGCTATAATAACACATAAAAATTTCAAAAAATGTTTGAAATAACAAAAATAGATCAAGAAATTTAAAAGATTATTTATTTAGAAAACGTTATTTTCAGAAACATAGACGTGTTACAAAAGTTTAATTTGATCATTGTATCACTTTCTCTTAAGGGGACATGAGTTCCGCTCAGAAAAGTCCATTTAACGAAAAACAAATGCATAAGTATACATGCATGTATTCCCAGTGATGAAGTATGAATAGCAGTCGATAATTAGGATGAATAGGTTATAGCAGATTATAAAAGTCGAAATGGTTAAAAAATATTATTTTAATTTCTTTAAAAAGATTATAGATTTATTAAATAAGTAAAAAGAAAAAACGATGAAGTAAAACAATGTGATCCAGTTGATATAGTAATACATTAAAATGTCATTCGTGAATAAAGATTTAAGTGCTTAATTACATAAAAAAACATTGAAAGTACATTTCATAAAAAATAAGACGAATTAGCGAAAGTTCATTTCATCGTTCTATGATTTTCACTTAAGGGACCACAAAACACCAAAAGAAATCAATTACAATGAAAAAAAAATGTGTTTGAAAATACATGATAAACGGTATTTAAAATTCTGGGGGAAAGAGGGGTTCAGTTATCTAGTGCTTTTTTTGATTTAATGGAATTTGTACATTTCAATGATTGTTTTTTTCATTACATTAGTACATTCCACTTCTCACAATGATTTTTTTTTAAATTGAAGTTTCCCTTAAGATTAAAAAATACTACTTGAAACCGAAACATTTCAAAAACGTATTTTTTATTTTATCTCAAAAAAGAATCGTTCTTTACTTTCCGATTTATTCAATATTTGTGTATAAATTTCACAATAATTAGTGTGTGTTTTCATAAAAAAAATATTTTGCATTGAAAAAGTACAAGAGTTAAATCCTCTACTTCATGAATATTAATAGAAGTTTAATAATAAAAAAAAGATATTTAAAATTTTGCAATAGAATGACCCCTTTAAATATTCATAAACATGTAGAAACACCTTAATAATTAAAAAAGTTCTGAATATTTTTGAAATTCTGATTACTTTTTCGTATCTCAAAAACAAAAAAAAAAAAACAAATTAAATATACAGAAAATGTAGAAAAGCCAAAAACTATTCAAAATGCTTATATTTAACTAGAATATTTCGAATTATTTGGTTTTTCTACATATTAAAAACCTTTTTGTGTATGATATAAAATGCATATTTAAGAGATAGTTAGAGATTTTAGCATTTCGGGTCTAGTTTGTGTCCTTAAAAATCGCCATTGATATACATAAAATATTGCTCATTCCTTTTTTGATTTATAGATTAAATATTTCATTTTGTTTTTCTTGCCAACTTCTCGCCTCTATATTTTGGAATGTCGGAAATAAAAAAAAAAAGAACTATTACTCCCACTATCATAAGATTTGTAATTTTTTACACAATTATTTTACATGTTTAACACCACATTCGAGTTTTTTGGCGAACAATTTTAGATAATAGCATTTATGAAATGTTTCAAGTCAGGAATCGAGTGCCCCTTGGCGATCAGCGACTTTTGAGTGCCATAACGATTTAAATGTGGCGAATTAGGATATGGTAATCTTAAATTTTGGTTAGCTTTTCTATTGCAACGTCTTTTGAACGTCGCTGCTTATGTAGCGCTAATTGCGACCCTTCTATGTCACCAAAATTTCGCCACAATCGCCAAGGGCAACCCGTATTGGACATTAACTGCATGGAACATTAGAAAAAAGTCTGCTACAGCTTGCTATCATAACTAATAAGTAAGCCTTCTTGAAGAAATTGATAGAAATACAACAAAAGTGCAAAACTATATAAGACACATAAATTTTAATATTAGTATGTTTGATAATATTAATTTATACTAATTTTTTAATAGATGATAAGTATACATTTATTTTACTAAAAAACAATTTTGTCAAAGTAGCTTTTGAACTGATACGATACGAATAGTCAAAATTTAAATGATATTAAGAAGAGTTTGAATTTTAAAGTTCATATGTCCTCTACAGTACCAAAATGTTCTCTAATTCACATATTTTGTGCCTGATAAGGTTACTAGATTCATTTTTTTTCAAAATATCAATATATGATTGCTTATTAGCGTCGCACTGAAAAGCAACAGGAGGGATATTGTCGATGGACCTCGTAATTTTAAACCTCGGTCAAGTGACGAGGACGGACACCTGAGCAGGCACCTTCCTCTCTAAACTTTCACACCGTGCCAAGGAGAAGACTTGGAGCCTCGACAGATTTACCATGCATCAACTCGGTTATACGCCGGGTCTTCAGTAGCATCAGTGCCAGAACAAAATATCGATAATTCAACCATTGTTATAAGATTTGGAAATAATAATTTTAAAAAAAAACAATTGAATAAATGTAATAAGTAATGCATTCAGGACTGATTCATGAAAATCAAAACACATTTATGAGAATGAAAATCCCCCCCCCAGAAGTTGACTTTATCACGTGGTATATTTATGCAGAGCAACAGCTCGAGAATTGTCATTAAGGTTCCCATTTATCCGCCATTTTGATTTCATCAGCTTAATGTTAATCCTATGGAATTTCGACTTGAATTCTCCCATCATTATTATTTGATCTATATGAATGCAATAAAGTGCATCTGAAGGAGCAAAAAATAATGAATGCTTCTGTGGAATTACTTTTTTCCTCTGATTTTTAAAAATATTTTAAAATATTTTTAAAGGTCGGAGAATTCACAAACCAATCATTAAAATAAGAGTAAAAATATTTTTAAAAATTGCAGGGAAAAAGTAATTCCTCAAAAATCTTCAGTACTTTTCACTCTTTTGCATGCCTTTTTTGCATTGAAATAGATCAAATAGTAAAGGTTTTAGAATGGTAGTCGAAATTCCATAGGATTAACATCACATCCACGAAATCAAAATGGCAGGTAGACGGGAGCCTTAAAATGCAAAATAATCATGATGGTGTTTATAAATTAAAAGAAAGTGCTTGTAATAATAGAAACAATAGAAAATAATAGAATATGTCATGTGCATAAGAATAGAAGTGTAATATTAGTGATTTTAAAGGTTAAAGCTATCAATTTATTAAGATTGAAGAAACTATCGTCTGGAAAATTTGTTCATCGTCGCTCCTCAGGAAAACTTGTTTATTGTAGCTACCAGTTTCGCGCGTGACATTTAAGTTCAATAAAAGTGTTTCCATTAACATCTCGCAAGCCTGATATAATACAAATCGTATAACAAAGCGAGACGTATTTTTGAAATGGAACTTGAATTGCAAGACTGGAAAAGGAAAGTATAAAATCCTCCCACACTTGAATGAATAATTGAAATACTTTACAACTGAACACAAATACTGGGATAAGCAAAACTTTTCATTAAAAAGTGTGTGATACTTCTTGGTGTTGCATATATGACAAAATGTTGACATACAAAAAGGGATTGAAAAATTAACTCCAGATGCATTATAAAAATGTACTGATGTTAAATGTTTATCAAAAAAAAAAAGAAATAAAAAATATATGAGTTAAAGATTTTTTCCGGCTTATTAAAATAGGAAACTGAATATAATGAGAATTAAAAAGGCTAATAATTTTGAAATACGAATCAAAACTGATAAGAAAAACTCTTAATAAATTTAAAAACTTTTAAGAAAAAAAACATTGCGAAGTTTAGAAGTAAAAACTGAAGGCAATTTAATTTGGCTTCCATCACACTATTTACTTATGTACATGCATTTTTTGGATTTCTTGTAAATATTTATTTCCTTATAATTTATTATGGTAGGGACAATTTTCATATTCTCTTTTGAGATTTTCACTATTAAAAAGTTAAAAGTATGTGAATTTGAAGCGTGACAGATATCTATGTTTTTACCCGGTTTTGCTAAAACCAGCAATATATACAACACTATGCATTTATATTACTTAACTCTCTTGCACATTTCGCTAAACATCGCTAAAGTAAAATGTCCATGATTGAATAATCATAGCGTCTTGATAGTGATATATTGATTAAATTAGCGATACGTAGATAATTTGGATTTTTTTTAGTAATTGGAAGTATGAAAATAAAATCGCTGCTTTTTTTAAACAAGATGGATTTGGCAAAATTTAAGCTATTAAAGGTTGAAATGAGTGTTTGATATATAGCTTTTATCTCCCGACCGAAGTACCAGAAGAAAAATGTACACTTTTTCAAATATGAAACATCATAACTTCTTTTTAAAACAGGATTTAATACATATTCCAGTTACCTTTTAGAAGAATAATAACATTTAAATTGTACATTATATTTGTAATTAAATGTAGTTGGCTAAATAAAGATTATTTTACAGTGAATTCAATTTAATTGAAATTTACTGCGCTTTGAACAAAATTCAAATTCTTTTCTTCTAAAATGTCATAAAGTAATGAACTTTGAGTTTTTTCTCATTGGTAGCAAAATTCATGCATTAATAGGTATGACATTTATAATATGTGTGTGTTTCTAATTCGTAAGACTGATAGTGCATAATTATATAACTTCATTAGTACAAATGGAAGAATTTATGTGAAACTTTCTCCATTAAGCCTTCAGGTTGCTAACAACAAATAAATAAATCGAATATGGCTTTGATATAATTCAAAAAACAAAAACAAAAAAAATGAATTTAGCTTACATGAATGTCCAAAAAGAGTTAATAGAGAGCATATTGTATTTTTACAAAAGATGAATTAAATATTTGAAATACATTAATTTTCCCTTCAAATCCCCTATTTACTTTTCAAAATACTCCGCCCCCCCCAAAGATGTTATTGACTCCGTTCACGGATATTAAAAAAAGCACATTTCATCACACAAAGAGCTCATTACAATTTCTCTTACTTTCGGCCGGCATTATGGCCATATCCTCCGGCACCATTTTAATGATAAAGAGATTGGGGAATCCCATAAAGAAAAATGCATTAATGCTTTTCCATCTTTCACTAAATCAATACAAATTAATCTTTGTCGTATTAAAACAGATTTCTTACATCTGAATACTCTTTTGTTCATTAAATACGGGTACAAAAGTTTTTAAGCCACTTACACCATTTCAGTATACAAAATTTTGATTTTGTTTGACGTGGCTTTCTTTGATCAATAGAGATTATGAGTGAAAGTTTCAGCATTTTAATTATAGATTTTCGTAACAAGAATCAAGAACAGAAATTCAGAAAAAATCTGAAAAGAGGACTAATATTATACTGTAATTATTTTTATTATTTTTAGAACCTTCAAGTGATAGGTGTAATGGAAGAGCTATGATCCTTGTTGAAAAAATCTTGAGAAAAGAAAACAACTTTTTAAGTTATTACAGAACAGCAAATGAGAGACAAAAAACCCATAGATATTTTCTCTTAAGCATTAATGATCTCTAGGACACTTGTGACGCCCGCCCGACCCGGGCTTCATCTTGTGCCATCACTAGATTCAATTATTAAACACTACGACACAATAATCAAAGAGACACTAGAACAATCTTTACGGAATTTATTAACAAATATTTACTATGACAACAACTCACTATGCTCTCCCGGGGAATATTTCTATTAACCTCAATTCAACCCACCAATAGTAATCTAACAGACTCTTACCACTAATCCTTCCTCGACTGCAACTCAGACTCTGGATCAACTGTTGAAAACAGCAGTAATTAAACTTCTTGCAACAATCTTTAATTTAACCCAAAATTTAATTCAACCTCTCTTTCCACTCCTCCTTCCGCTTATCTATAACTTCAGCTTCACTTCTCCTTCAGCCTCTCTCTCACTACTTTCAGTCGGTGTTTATATATTTCCTAACTCACCCGCTTCACTTCATTTCTACCTGTTTTACATATTCACGTTTCATTTTTGGTTGGGCAAAGGTTGTTTAGTAAAAGCAATTAATCTCAATTAAAAGTCCCCAAGGTTAGTGAAGAGAAACCGCGAATAGCCCAATGTCACACACTTACGATACACCTACAGCAACTCGCCAGGTTTACCCACAAGAATGGAACCCTGTAAAGGATCTAGACATGCTGGAGAGATACTTGAATCTTGTTTGGGGTGTTTATAAGCAGCACTCATTACAGAGTGTGTTAAAAAATGCTGCCCTGGTTACCATACACAACCGATATCCATCTGATAATTGGCTTCACGTACACACAGATGGTTCTGCAGAAAATGTAATAAAAAATGCTGGTGCAGAAGCATATTCTAATATTTCAGTATAAGTTCCCTGTGGAAAAATACTGTGACAATTTTCAGGGTGAGATAGCGGCTATAGTATATGCAATCGACGAATTAAGAAATAGCCTTGATCAAAATATTGTTTTCTATAGAGATTTACAAGCTGCTATCCTCTTACTTACTAATTTGAAATACAACTATAATTCCCAATTTAATTCTTGCAGAATAAAGCTATATGAACTGGTGAAAACAAAAAGCAGCGTTGCTCTTCAGTGGATTCCCAATCATTGCAAAATTTCTTGAAAATGAGCAGGCAAATAAACTAGCCAAGGCCGGATCTCTTATGACCCAACCAAATACTTCTTTACCTCTGCGGAATATCAAAAAAATAATCCACAGTAAAATAATAGATAACAGAATTTCTTTGTATGATGATGCAACTGTTGTCAAGAGGTGGAAAACCCTACTCTACAAAAATAACAAAATTCCTAGTTCCTTGCCTAGGGCTAATGGAGTCGCTTGTTTTCGGATGATAACTGGGAATGATTACCTACAAAAACACTTACAACGTATGAGTCAAGAATTCTGCTTGTTGCCCTCTGTGCCATTATAGAGTCATCTGTGCTATCATGGAGTCATCTGTGCCAAACTTTAAGACTGCCCTAAAGTCTTAAAGTTTTTGGCTGACAAATCTTTTGAGGCTAATGAAGTGTTTTACTTTTGTTTTTATACATATTCATCGTTATACTGGTCCGTTCTACGAATGATGGCAGAAATGCCGCAGACGGGTGTAGGAAAAAAAAATTTAATACTGCATTGCATTTTGAAAGTGCTTGTTTCAAAGAAGGAAACTATAAAATAATATTTTCAATGTAGGGGAAATATGTTGTTTGAGAACTAAAAATCTGTTCATACTGTCTTAAAAATCACTTGTTGTACAGTTTCAATAAAGAATTAGGTTGATTGAATTCTTTGTTAATGTTGCACTCAGAAGCAGCACGAGATCTATTTAAAATGTACCTCATAATTTAGAATCAGGGTCACCTGATGAGGACAATACCAGAGTTCGCAACCCACTCACAATGAGTCCACACAATACTAAAAGAGCACTCTTTTTTATGATCAAAAATATATTGTCTTATTTCGTATTCATGATGAAATTTTCACACTTCACAAACTCGCATCCAAAAATACGGTACATTTTTATTCTATCAGCAGATACGACTGCAACAAATACTTTACGAAAATTAAATATCAGATTACACAATGTATTAGTAAATTAGTTTAACAACATAATTTCTTTTAAGTTTACCTCGTGATGGGAGGCATACTACAGCGTTTAAGAAGAACCCTCAATTTCCATTAATTTAAATATAAAAAATTTTCAGATCCTAGTTATATGATTTATATCAATATAAAATCATATAAAAGAGATAAATAAAAGTAATCAAGAAATTAGAAAAATATGAAATTTGAAAACAAAATGAAAAATTTTAAAAAGCCAAACAAATAATTTTTTTTGTAAAAGACAAAAACAAAGATAACTGTATTGAACGTTGCAACAAGCTTTAGATTGTTAAGGTGGATTATTCTAAAGAATTATAGCCTAACTATCCCCATAAACAAATGTATTATTAAAAATTGTTATAACACCAAAAATATAAATTGAAAAGTTTTGAAATATAAACACCATAAAAAATTAAAAAGGGAAACATACAAAAAGCCAAAAAATCATTTATAACAAAAAAGTAAATGAACAATTTTTAAATGTTATCAGAGATTGCCAATGCCAAGCTCTTGAAAACCAATAAAAAAAAACAAAAGCCAGCACAACATGCACACATATATATATAGGTATCCCTTATACAAAGGCCACGGTAGCCTAGAGGTCAAGTTGCGTACTCGCGGTTGATGTTTTCGCCGAGTCGTGGATTCAAGCCCAAAACCCATTTCTCATTCGCCGTGTAGTGGAGCCTATACATATTAAATCTGTTGTGATTCCAAGTCTTGCCAATGGTGTGGCATGGAAGTGTGGGGATGGAGGTGCCTGTTCAGATGTCGACTTTGTTATTTGTCCGAGGCTCAAATTTACGGGATCAGCAATAGCCTTCGTGTTACTTCTATGTTAATAAGCAGTCAAATAATCTATCGCTTATTGAAATCAAATTTTGTAATTAGAAATAGATTTGAAAGTGTAAAGTTCAATAAACTTAGCTCTAAAGTAACATTCGAACTAAAACAATTTTAAATTGGGATTGTCATTTTAAACAAGAATCTAACACATGCGGAAGAAAAATTTATTACGTGAACAGAAATATCTAGGTTTTATGAAAATCAATCTGAAATACCCAAACGTTTTAATGTGTATAGGTGAAATGTGTCAACAAATAATTTTTTTAAAGCTGCAAACTAAGATCGAATCGAAGACTAAAAACTCTGGTGTCGTAAATTACATATTTTTTTTTTTTTTTTTTCCATTTCTGACTTAAAGATAATTTTAATAACCTAACATAATATTGCAGAATTTTGTGCCTGTTACACTCTAGCATTCAAAAGGATTTGATCCACGTACGCTTGAAATTTACATATGCAATAAAGTTTCAAGGAGGTCAGAATAAATAGTACGCTCAACAGCTTGATTTATCAGAAGAGCAAGCTCTCTTGCGACTTGGAACACAAGCTTCCGTATTAAAAAACAATACTGTGACTAATGGAGCTATACGCCTCTCCTAGCTCTCTGTATGAAACAGTAAGACATTTAGAATAAAAAAGACTGTAACTCTACCAAAATATCCTAATTGGAAAAACTGCTAATGCTCCACGGTTTATTACGCACGAAGTCGTACATGAAGTTTTTAAAATGGAACCAATTTAAAATTTTGCCAAAAAAAAAAAAAGTATACAAAAACTTTTTTTAACAGATTGCCTCAAATTCTTATTGAATTGTTCAGAAGACCGATACGTTTCAGCCTTAGTATTCCAATCTCTGCAAAAATGAGTACAGAGCTTACTGAATCAAAGTTATCAACAATACCTAAGCTCAAAAGGTTGCATACCTACACAAAAAATTTATATTATAAGCATGTGTAAGCATAGTGGCCAGCATCACTGATTACTAGTCTCTAGCACAGGTACTACACCTTGATAATAAGAACAATCCTGCCCTATGCTTGTCCAGTCTGGTCCCACTGTGCTAACCCAACTCTTGATATCCTCGAAAGTCTCAAAATGTAGCCCTCAGAATGATTGTAAAAGCCCATTGGTATAAACGCATTAACAATATTAGAAAATACATCAAATACTTTTCACACAAAACCTACATTAAAAAGTTATCCGAAAATTTCTTCAATAAAATTGATATCTCCACAAATAGAACCATCCAAGAAATAGAAAAATACACCCAATACGAAATAATTGGCTACTACATAGACCCAAAGAAATTTTAATAGATTAATTATTAAATATTTTCCCTAAAACATCTTCAAAAAAAAAATCCGCCATACAAAACAACAAAATCCTTCAGGAACCCGTCATCCACTGATAACCAACCTCCAAAACAACCAATCAGAAGATACCCTCTCAATCTTGAGAGAAAAACTCCAGAAAACCTACAAAAACACCAGACTGGACGAGCTAGCAGGATAATAATATCTACTGAAGCCAACCATTAAATATTATTAAATGTCTCAAAAAATAACATTTTCCAAGAAACACCACTATAATAATTAAACTAAATTTAACTAAGTAAAAATTTTAACTTTTCAGATACTAAAAACTTAAACTTTAATGCATTTTTATAAAAATAATTTATTATTGCTCGATTAATCTCACTAAATTTTGTACAAAATTTTAACTCACGGGAAATGAGAAACCAAAGTTCAGCTATATCTTATATCAATAGTAAATTCTGGGGATTAAAGCCCCTGAGTGTTATATACCCCAAAAACAAAGTACTCAGTTATATATACCACAAGTACAAACATACGTAAATCACTAAAATTCTTATTTTCATTCAGTAGGACATCACCTAAATTAATTTTTCTCCAAACTAAATCTAAATTGACCTCAATACGGTAGCCATTCAAAAATATTTAAGAAAATTGTTCATTTTACATTTAATTTTTCTAACACTTATTAAATTAACTTAAGTTCTAACTTTTTTTCAATGGTAGGTGCTATTACGCAGATGTGTCTTTAATATATTTAATGTACTTTTCATTTTAATCAATGTCCACCCACAAATTTCATCTAATTTTCCCAATGTAATGGATTAAAATGTGAATAATAAATCACTAGAATTCAAATATTTCTATTAACTGTAAGTGTTACTTTATAAGTGATTATTAAAATCAAACTTGCTATAAACTGAAATTTTCTGTAATTTTTTTTGCATTGCCGGATTGGCAGCAGTTTTATTTTTTGTATGTCTAGAATCCTCCGTTTAGTAAAAATATTAATAGCTAGTTTTGATGAATAAAATGAATCGGTGTCACTATTATAATTTTATTTATATTTAAGGAAAACACCAATAAAGCAATAAGTTACTATTGCAATCTAATATAGCAACAAATCCTTTACATGTATCTTATAAAGTAGCTACTACTGGGAGATTACAACCGGTGATTTGAACCATTCAACTTTTTTTATATGATTACTGAAAATGGAATTTTGAAAACAGAAATAGCTACTTTTTAACGGATGCCGAAGCGAAGTAAGTGAGTATTAAAATTTCACCATTTTGCGTGAAAAACCAGGCAGTTGGTTTTACCAAGTAGAAGCCAAGTTTCAAATAAATAAATAAAATACTGGAGAAATTAAATTGAATTATTTGATATCATAGGTTCACTCAATTTATATTTAAAATGTACGGGGCATTATTAAATACACTAAACCAGATAATTATTCCATTACAAATGAAAAAAAAACTGTTAAATACTTTCAAAGAAAGTAAAAACAAGCAAATTCAGCATCTATTTATTGGATAAGAACTCGGAAAACACAAACCAAGTCAGTTTTTGTAGAAAATGAAAAATATAGCAACAGAAGATTTTCCAGAAAAAGTGTTACAACCATTAGGGCTGGATAGAATACCTTTTCTCATAAAAAGAATATTCTAGTAAAAGAAGTAAATCTAGAAAAGTGGGGACCACAAAGACTGAGAAAATTCTCAAGATAAAATATGAAAAAGAAATTCATGCTGCTTCGTCAAATGTTAACCACCTAAAGATGCTTTACTTGCAAAAAAGTGAGTTTTTAAATTATTATTTATATTATTATTAATAGTTTAAAAATTAAAATTCTTCAAGGATTACTGCTAAGTTTAAATGTCATTAAAGACGTCGCAAATCATCATTTCTTTTGCAAAGCTCTTACAACTGTGTTCGAAAAGCTGATGTTTGAGAACAAGGAAACTTTACATGAATACAATCTATTAATTTAAAACTGAATCATTAGTGTATTTGAGTATTATGCAGAACAGTATTAGCTTCATTTTTTTAAGAAAAAGCTGTTTAAAATAATTTAAAGTAATTAATTATATGAATTAATCATATCTGCATGTACTTAAAATTAAATTGAATCTGTTTAAATGGATTGACAAAAGAAATTCAGGCTCAGATTACAATGAAATATTTCCTTTAAGTATTGCTATGTATTTTGAACAACAATTGCCTTCTTGATCATTTTATTACATTAAAATATATTTTTTACAGTGAAAAAGAAAAACAATTCTTTATTAAGCAAATATATTTTCCTTTTTAATAGTTAAGTTCCAAATTTATTTGACAATTTTGAATAAAGTACTCTCCATTTCAATTTGATGTTAGTTAATATCCTAAATTTGCAAATTCTGACAATCACAATCATAAAGGTAATTAAATTTTTGAAAATAATTGAAGTAAATACTTAAGGATTACAGCCTTTTGAAACTGAAGAAAGTTTATAATTTAAGAATCCATATTGAAACTAAAAAGGATTTTTTTTAAAAGTTTTTTATCGTGTTAATAAAAAATTCATTGTATTTAAGTGAAAAACAATATACAAAACAAATTTATTTTTGAAATCGAAAGAATTTAAAATTATTCTTAAAAATGGAGGTCATTCTCTAATTCTCGAAGGGAAGCATATTATTGGTATTTTATTATTTGCAATTACAAAGAAAAACTATTAATTTAAAATACGAATTTTAACTGCCTGATGAAATTTTTAATTAAAATATAATAAAGGATCATTTCCTAATTTCTCAGTCCCATGAAATATTATTAAAAATGATAGTCACTTCTACTTTTTAAATGGGATTCTAACATCTTATTTCCATACACAGGTTAAGTACTCTGTGAAATTAAAATAAAAATAAATTATTATGCAGTAAAATGAACTTCCATGTTAGATTTAAATTCTTTATATCATTATAAAGTACCTTACATAATTTTTTTTCAAATGATTTTTTAAAACTGCAAAATAATTTTAAACTACATATTATACTAAGCAATGAACACACACTCCTTCCATATACAGTTTAGCATTGAGTTCCTTTTAATAATATAGTTTGACAGTTAATTTTGACTTGAAGGATTATCTTAATGATTCAATATATTATTCCCAAACAAATTTTTTTTGGACCTTACAAAACCAACTATTGAAAAAGTACAACGGGAATTAATAAATGATGGTGAAAAATAACATTCACAAATGAGATAAGAATTTATTTCAAAATCTATAAAAAAAAAGTTCCAAATCATTCTTTATAATGACTTCACTTGTTTCATGAGCAATGTATAAATTAATGACTTGCAGGAAAAAAATAAAACTGCAATTTTCATCGCGCACTGAAAACAGCAATTTGTGTTAGCATTATTTCTAATTTAATGCGCTGTCATCTGACCCAGATACCAGCATCTGCACAAACCGTATATTTTTCTTACGCCTACACATCTCACAGATTTACTCGACCAATGTTTAATGATTCCCATACATAGAAGAGTGCACATGGCTATTTTTTTACATATTCTTGAATTCCGATTTAATTTACTCACCTGTAAAGCTACTGCAAATAGTTCGGATATCGTACTCAAGTTCAACACTAATCTGTCACTACAGCTAAACTAAGCAATACTAGTGAGGAATATCTTCGTGCCTAGAATGTGTGTTATTTCGCTGTAATTTTCCTTTCTCAATGATTCAGTCAAGTTTGAGTTCATAGTTTATTGTTTAGTTTAATTCAGTTAACACTAAAATGAATTGAAATAAATGAATTTAAAATAACATAAGCTTAATATAATGTGCTCTTGTAAATGCTATTTATACAACACTATACTAATTTATACCAGTAAAAATTATTGCACGGTCTTGCTAGATATGTCAGCATCATTCTTTTTTTTTTTTTTTTTTTTTACTTTTACTTAAAAATGACCATTTGAAATGCACTTTACTTTGATTTTACATTCGGATTCAGAAAAGTATTCGTCTACACGTTCATGAGTTATGAATTTTTGCTGAATGGATTTTTTAAATGAATGTAGTTATATCTGAAATTAATAAATAAATTATCATAAAATACAAATAATATATTGAAGGATTTTAAAACAACATAAAAAAAAAATCTTAAAACTATATTCGTAAAATAATTTATCTCAACGATATTGTATAAATTCATTCTAAAGTTAATCTTTAAATTTTAAATTGCTTTCACATCAATTCAATGGAAATTATATTTCTCCCTGCAGACACAAGAAGAAATCATTCTTCGCAAAAATTGATAGGCTTCGCAAATTTGATACATTTTCAAAACGATAATTTTCAGACGAGAACATTTATTATTATTTTATATTTTTAATTCTATAGAAGCAAATGTGAAAATATTTCAAGGAAAATAGGATTAGTTAAAAAAAAAAAAAAACTTTCGACAATAGATGTTGAAGCAAATCCTTAAAAAAAATTGTCACTGACATATGTTGCTGTCATTTAAGGATAAAGGTATATAAAGTTTCATCCTTACAGATTTCAGCAGCAAATAGGATAAAAAAAAATCCCAGCTTGTTAATACTTAATCCTTGGTGGATAAAAGTTGTTGAGAGGTTTGCAACAAATTCTACCAGTCTTCTATATTTCTTACAGGCAATTTATTTGATTTTAACTTAATTATCGAGGCTTAAAAAGAGTTCAGATTGAAAGGAATATGTATATATATAAATTCTTTTTCTTAAAAACTGTTTTTCTTACTCTTTAACCATTTTCTAAATAAAATGTTTGGAAGGGTTTTTTTTGTAATTTTTTCTTTTTTATGTTTTAAATGTTGGTCTTTATTAATTTGAGTTAAATATTCCAGTTACACACACACACACACACATATAACCTTTGATTTTATTGTAATTCTTGTAATTTACATGTTTTGTTGGTGCTTTGCAGCTGTCTCATGTAAGTTTTTAATCTTTTTAAATTTGATTGATTAACTTTTAGATTTTTCTTTCTGTATTCTCATTGGTTGATGTTTGGGTGTTTCTCTTTGTCCGTATTCATTTATATTTGGTTACTCATATTGCAATGTGGTCTGTCTGCATTTTGTTTTGTTTGAACTGTTTGGAATTTTTCCATATTTTTATGTAACACTTTTTTATAGGGAATGTTGGGCCTGTAAAACATGTTTATAAAGCTAACCTGTCATTATCGAGATTCAGAAATTATGAACGTTAAATTGCATTTTCTCTTTTGGTTTATTTTTCTCTTTTGTTTTCATTGCTTTTCATCCCTAGATTTGTAATTTTTCACATTTTGAATTTCATCATTTTGCTATTTTTGTCATGTATTCCTACAGGTACTTGTCCTCTTTCTTTATTGGGGTAATTTTCTTTTTTCTAGGTTTTTACCATTAAAAAATGTAATTTAATTTTACTTTTTTTCTATAATCTAAAATTATTGTATATAAGTTTTCATTATATTTAATTAGAACACGATTTTTTTTAAAAAATCTTTAAGTAATTTGAAACAGTTTTTACAAAATCTAACGAATTTGTAAGTTGAATGCATCGTTAATTAAATCCCATTAAAGCATAATTAAAAAATCAGGAGCATTTATTTCTTTATAACTGAACAATCCTAATTTATGATTTAAATATGTAATCTTAGCTTACCAAATCACTCTTTCCGGGAATCAGATAATTCTCACTAACAGTAACTTCGTAGCATTATACTATAATTCTCTTCAATTCACAAAACTAATTAAGTTATTTTAATCCAAATTATAAACCTTAATCAGCAAGTCATTATCTTGCATCTTCCTTCATTTTCCTTTCAATCTAATTAAATTATATCTCATTATCTTGTAATTCACATCAGTGCATTTCTATCTTCATCTAATTCACCTAATCACGTTCCGTTTTGGATGGGAAGAATTAATAAATTTATGCAATTCATATTACCGTTAAGTCCCCGAGGTTTGTAAAAAGAAAATCGCGAATGGCCAAACGTTAGACACCTTCACATTTAAAAGTTGTTCACCTTCATCAGTTTACAAAATCTCTTCGAGTATATTGCATCATTCATCTAAAAGTTTGGTGCGTCTTGTTCGGCATTTTTTTTAGTATCGTCGTTTTTCTGTTCCGAGCACTTCATTTCTCGTATCACAAATTTTACCGTAATGAAGTAAACGTTCTTAAAACAAAATTTAATTAACTAGCAGTTTTTGTTTTTATTAATTTTCTCACCCCGACATTGTACTTGAAACCTGAAATTGCTGATATTTTATTAAAATTTGGAGTCACAATTATTTTTAACAGAACTTTTTACATAACAGTTCTAGCAGATACGTGCAGTAAATTGATACCATTGTGTTATTGGTCTATAAATCAGTTTCTCTTCATCAGTTCATCTTCATTAGTTCATCAGTTTCTCTTTCTCGGGGACTTGATAATAAACTGAATTGCATAAAATTACAATTTATTTCCCACCAAACTGAACCTAGATTACGTAAATTAGATGAAGATAGAGGTGAAAAAGAAGTTAATTAGAGATAATAGTATATAAAGGAAATAGAATTGAATAAGCGATAGAGGATAGCAGCTTGTTGATAGAGAATTATAATTTGGATTGAAGCCCTTTAATTAGTTTTGTGGATTAAAGCGAATTATAGTTGAAGTATTAAGAAAAGAATCAGTTGCTTTTGTGAAGTGATTGAATGAAACAAACGGATTGGTAAGCTAAGAATTTATTAGTCGATTATATTTTAGATTTGATGAGTTAAGTGAGATTCGAGAGGGAGAGAGAGAGAGAAAGACTTTATCTACCCTTTGGTGACTCATGATAAAAGTTTGTTTTTGCGTGTCTTCAGTTGGAGTTAGTGGTTTTTGACTTATGTATTAGATTGAAATACAGCGCATGAGTTGAGTAATGAAGAATGGGCGTTACATATTTGTAGAATATGAATGTTCATAACGTCTTCTGATTTAATAACTTTATAAAGCAATAACGTTTCCTTATCAAATGCTTTGTCATAGTAAATGATTATATAGGGAAAAATAAACAAAAATGTAAGAAAATTAATATTGCCAATCTAATTGCGTTTGTTTAATAAAAGTCACGAAGTCCAATGATGAAAAAAATCAAGTCCAAAACATTATTCACAAATTTTATAATCAAAAACTTACACTAGACCATTTAATCAACTATATCACGTTGGCATTAACATAAAAGCTTCTGAATCTTATGTCAATTAAACAACAAAAACATTCAAAGACAGAACAGAATTTTATTACTTAAGAGAAATTGATAAAAAGCACAAAAAGTATCCGGAGTAAAAGTAAAATAGAGAAGACCATAGGAAAACATCATTATCAAAATTCATAGTTAGAATGTAATTTATAAAGTCAGAACTAAAATTTTAAGAGCACAGATTTCGAAATAATCCCATCAGTATGACGTCACAACTAGTCTGACACACACACACATGTGGATTTTAAAAAAAAAGTACTGCTAAGAAGAAAAACAAATAAAAAAAGAATGCGTTTTTTTTTAAAGCTTATAAGTTTTAAGTTAATTTTTCTCTATTTATTTCTGAAATCCATATTTCTGTTTCTAAAAATACCTTGTAACTATTGGAAGATATTTTTTGTTTGATAATGTGTTCGTAGGTAGTATACTGTGTTTGAAGTTTTTTTCGAAGTAAATTTATATATTTCACTTAAAATAAATTATTTATACTTCTATTATCTTGTGAAAGTATTAAGAGTAAAAGCTGATTCACATAAGAATTGACATCGATCATTAATGAATATTTTTATGATAGAATATGGTAGAAAATCTGTAACGATAATCGAATATTTTTATTTTTGAAAAGCTGTAATGAAATACATAAAGATAAAAGGAAAATCTTAACATTATTTCTAACAATACTTGAAAAACATTACTTATCTTTCCCGTTTAAAATTTTCCAATAAATCTGATGTCTTTTAGAGTGGGAGTAAATAAGAATTTTTTTTCTTTCAAATGTAACTGATCTTATATATAAAAAAGTAAAAAGGAATTCATCCTTTCGTTAAAAAATACTCATTTACAAAAACAATAGTTTTTATTAATATTTTAATACTGCTACACACAGCCTTATATAGATTTATCACACATAGAGGATTTCAGGTTTAAAATTTCTTACGGTTTTGAAAATAATAGTTTGGCTATTACTTTACCCAGTAAGGTTTATTTTATGTTAGAAATAATAGAAAAGTATTATTTTAAACGACAGAAACATTTAAAACTAGATTTACTGGTATCGATTATATACTTACTTTTACTGAAATCCATCTTTTTGATGGATAAATAGAAATACATTTTTTTAACAAATAAACTCCATTTTAGAGTGCATAGCACATTTGTATATATAATTGTTTCACTTAACATAAATAATAACGAGTAAAAACGAGTTTCTTGAACATGTTTTTTTTTTTCAAACTTCACACTTTGTATATTATAATTTTTATACCTCAAATTTTAAGAGCAAAAAGGCGACCATTTGGTGACTTGGCGAGAAACTTGGTGTAAAATTTAATTCTTTAAATAATTAGTTTTAATCAATTAATTTGTTTCAATGATAATTAAGTATTGTCATCCCAAATAATCGTGTGTAGAAAATTTCAGCTCAACCGAGCACTTTAAAATGTGAGAAAAAAGCTTTTAAAGTTTAACTCAGACATACAATGTGAGTAGAAGAAAATCCATTAATAATATAAGATCTATTTTTTTACACAATCCGATTGGGCAAGATTTTCTTCTTTAAGATTTAAAAAACTGATAATGAATCATAACTACTATTTATTCGATCACGAAGTATGAACTTGATTTATTAGGTAATTTATTACATCATGCCTAGTTCTTCAGGCTGTTGAAAAATATTTCTAGGTATATCTACTCCAGTGATCTCCTGGTATTATATTCAAACAATGATAGTTGCCAAATCCAATCTATTATATATCCTCTACTACGGCCAATCTTGTTACATGGGGGGGGGGGCGTGTCTATCTGATCCTCTTATTCTCTATACATCAATTGTAGTTTACATGTCACGGTTCATTCACAAGAAGAGGCTTTCAAATCAAATAACGTCATATAAATTCCCAAAAGGTGAGTCGAAGAGAAAACATTGTGATAATCTCAATATAAAATAGAACATAAATGTGCAAAAATAATTCTTTATTTCTTTCTGGACAGATTATTGACCTACCTCGAAAAACTAAACTTTTTGTTCAGTAAATAAGCTCTACCTCCATTTTTATAAAACTTAAAATAGTCACTCTCTTTGCTTTATTTGTATTATGAATAAAAATTAAACATCGTCCAATTTCCAAGCTTTGTATCATTTCTCTGCAAACTGCACAATTGAAATGATCATTCGTAATACGATAATGCTTGCTGCTTTTGAAAAGAAAAATTTTTAAAGCTGCTTGTTTAATTATTGATAGCAAATCAAACGAAATTGGTTTGGGTTTTGTTCTTCTTTACTCATTCCCTTTTCATTTTTGTTATCCAGCAACAAATGAAATGATTAATTGTAAAATAAGTAACCGTCTATTTGACGAAATATTTCTCTAAATGTAGCTATGCAACATAGAAAAATAAAGAAATATAAGTCCTAATATATATATATATATATATATATATATATATATATATATATATATATATTGATTGCACATTTATCACATAAAATAGATGTAGAATAATTAATTAATAATATTCATGTTTTCGGAATTCTTAAACATAAAATGAGAGACCCTTCAAAGGGACGGTTTCTGTAAATTTAGTATAAACATAAAAGCATTAGCGCTCCTATGGTTCGTCGACCAAGCTACTAGCTGCGTGGACCTCGGGGGCTTACAGGACCACACCAAATTACATTATCTTCCTCAACAACAAAATATACATTTTATACATTAATGAAATAGACTGGATTGCTGATTAACGTCGCACAGAAAAACAACACGGAGGCCATCAGCGACGGACCTCGTAATTTTGAACTTCGGTCAAGTGACGAGGACACGACACCTCAGTTGGTACTTCCCTTTTCATACTTCCACAGCACGCCTACGGGAGAAATTGGGACATAGACAGCTTTAACGAGCATCAACGCCGTTACATTTCGGGTCTTCAGTGGCATTTGACCTCGAAGCCATGACTCGACAAAATGCCCACCGTAAGTCCGTGATCATGACCACTAAACTATCACAGTCACAATATGATAGACTGAGATAACTATATATGACACTCACGATAGTAGACCAAAAAGTACCCGTGTTAGGAATGAGAAATATAGTGCTCAGGAAATACAAAATGAGAAATGAGTAACTGCATTTAGTATTAAAGAAGAAATTTACTCTCTTCTTTTTAATGAATATTTATAGCAATTTTTTATCACTATTTATGTCCGTTTTGATACATAGTCATCTTCAGTTTTTCCATTTCTTTGCACATGATGACTCATCTTCATCTGATCCTGGATTAGAGATATTGGTTGTTCTTTCTAATAAGCTGAATTCCTTTGATCCTTTCGTAATTGCCCAATAAATATGTCAGAAATATCAATACTATATTCTAGATCTAGAGGAAATCACAGTGAACTAACAAAATGAAGCCAAGCATAAATTATATTTATATTTTTTCTTACTGAATTTTTTTACAGTTATTAATTCTAATAATGTACATGCAATACTTGCTTATTATTAAACATTTGTAATATTTCTAATCCTTTGTGAATGATTGTATAGGTAAATTCAAAGACTGAAGACAATCTATGACGCTTTAACGGCGATAGATAAAAAAAAAAGTCGTTAAAAGAGCACACAATACTAATTTTATGCGCCCAGTTTTCAGTCAATACATTTCTACAAGCCCCCTCCCCCCATGAGATTTGAAAATACATAAACAAATAATGAGACGTTGGGTTATTCGTGGTTTTCTCATCACTAACCTTGGGGATATTTAAATAAGATTGGTTGCTTTTGCTAAACAACCTTTGCTCAACCAAAAATGAAACGTGAATATTTAAATTACAAGCTGGTAGAAATAAAGTGAAGCAGGAGATTTTAGAAATATATAAACTCAGACTGAGAGTCACGATAGAGAGGTCGAGGTTGAGTGATTCTAGTGTTCGGCAATTTTCCAGAGTCGGAGTTAAAGTCGGAGCCGGGAATTGTTACAAGTTATCGGCTGGTCAATGTGAGCTAGAAGTCAAGATAGCCTTAGCGGTAAGAGTCAGTTAGATTATTACTGGTAGATCGAGTTAGAATAGTTAAGGTCTTGTCCGGGAGAACATTTATAATTGTCATTATTTTAGCAAGCAACTAATAAATATTGTGTTTATTGTTCTAACGTCTCTTTGATCGACTTATTGACTTTTAGTGTTAATACATTGAGTTTAGCTATGGCACAGGAGGCAAACAGGAATGGTCTGCCGTCACAAAAACAGCTCCAAAGTGTATTTAGATACATTTAAATTTTGTAGAGAGTCAAAATAACAGGTTTTTATACATCTAGCTTACTATATGCATATCTCAAAAGAATGAAAAAGAGTGGAAGGAAAATACATTGATGAATAATATAGTATAAAAAATAACCAAAAATCAGGAAAATTGGATCAGTATAAGTTTGATCTTTTTCTAAACGAATTGTACAATCCAGTCATTTTGAATGATCTGGTAATCCTAGTGTTTAGTATCACATAACATACAGCAAGGATTTAGAGAAAGACCGTTTGAAAAATACAGGTGTTCTATCGACAAAAAGTATTAATAAATACAATTTTGATTTTTTTTAAATTAAAAAAATTGAACATTTCAGTTTTGAATTTTACTTATGTAATCATTCACAAAGAATTATAAAAATTACTAATATAAAATAATAAAAAAAAGAATTACAAGCAGATTATTGGGATTAATGAACAGTAAAAAATTAAATAAGAAAGCGTTTGAACATAATTTATATATGGCTTTCTTTTTTTAGTGTGCTATGATTTGTTTGAAAGTTCTGGGGTATATTTCATTCGTTTATAGCCATGCAATTATGAAAAGAAGGTAAAGAAAAACAACTTATTGAAACACTTAACCAATATAAATTAGCTTTAGATTATTGATTCGATAATTCTACCTAAAGACATTAGTAAATTTAAGGACGAAAAAATTATTATACAAACTTTGAAACTGGATTTTAAACTTATAATTACTGATTTAAATCCTATTTTTTCATGCGAATGAAAGCTAGATTTTAAAAAAAATATATAGAATCCTATAAAATTATTCTTTTCTTAATAAAGGAAAACATCTTATAAAATATTATAAATACATTTTTTTCTATATACCAGATGAAGCATAATTTACATTTGTCTCATTTTAATGATTTAGTACTTCATAAACTAATATTAATGACAATAGAGTAATTTTTTTGATATTATGTCCATTTTACTTGTGATCAAATGCTTCTTTAGCCTAAAATGAAAAAAAAAAAAAAAAGAAAGTTACTGTGCAATAAAAAGCTTCAAACAAGTTTCTTAAGATTTAACGTTAATAAAAAAATTTCTTTTCAAGGCTTAAGCATACAAGTAAACATAGCGGTAATTTTTTTCTCCTTACATTATTTACGATGTCATTTTAAATTATGGTAACATCAATTTTTTATCTTAAATCTTTCTTCAACATGGTATTTATTTTTGTTGTCACAGTTTTTGTGAAACAAGCAATTTTACTCTTGAATTTAGAAAAAAAGATATAATAATAATTTATTTTTCTCCGTTGCGAGACAGGGAATGAACAAGCCCATAAGCAATGTAATTTATTTTCTTTTCTGCAATAATACTTTTATAATACTTACTGTAAAAATTTGTATGTTTATTACACCATTTTTGTAATAAAACATAAATTTTTAAAAAGTCGATTTTGTAATATGTTTTTATATCTGAGTATTTTTATGATGTTATATTATCTGTTTCATAAATATAAAAATAGTTAACTGTCTAATAAGCGATCATGTATTTCATTGAAAAAACTTTAATTAATGAAATTCAGAATTTTAGTCTTTTATCCTAAATAAAATTGCATAAAATTAATTGCATATTTAATTTTAAAATTAAAATATTTTTAATTTCCTTTCGATCAGTGTTATAATGATTTCTACTTTAATTTTTTAACAATGACGGTATATCTAATATTTAACCAAACAATTGATTAATATTTACAAGAACATAATTATCATTTAATATGAACTATTCTAATTCCTTTCAATTTCGATTATATTATTACATAATTTAGACACACATCCACAAAATACTCTCCAAAATGAAAAGGATCTGTCAACCAAAAGTCAAATTTTAAAAATTTAGAAGTTTAAATATAAGAGGAAACACAATTCTCAGAAAACTTTTCAAGGATCCTCAATGCATTTTTTTGCGGCATTTGGGTTTGTATTGTTTGGAGGAGGGCTTTTATCGTTTGGGCTTTCAAAACTCAAAAGCCACTTTCGAAATACACTATTCTTAATGTAAAACGATTCCCTCTCTGTAAATGGTAGCAGTAGAAATAATGCTTCTAGGAAAATTGTTTCAAACGGCCCCTTTTCAAAACATTCCATTCGACAAAGAATGAACCAATATCAAAGAATCATCCAAAAGGAAATGTAATAGAAGCCAATTTTGAAACGAAAATCTGAAAAAAAATACCATAAAAATATTCCAAAAAATAGGTGCCTGGTTATCTTAAGCTATGAAAACACGTGGAAGTTTGACGGTATGATCAGAATTTATATTTTTGGTGAGATTTAAAGAAAAGAAATGAAAAAAGATTTTTCATGAGAAAATTTCTTTAGTCGAAAGGCAAAATATCATTTCAAATATACAGGTAGTTTTATTTATAATTTACAGCTTGTCCAACCTCTTTGGTATTTTTGAAAAGTCCGATATCTTTCCCCGAGTTAAGTATAAAAGATGACAAAAAAGTAAAATAGAAAATCTGCACAAAAATTATCTCCTGATCATGATCACATGGCAGTTTAGTCTACCAAGTGATTTCTAAGAATAAAAATTATCATATATACTAATATTAGAAAGATTATTTTATAAATTTGAATAATAATTTCCTTGTAATCCTCATGAGTGTTTTTTCGTATTAAATTCAGAAAAATTGAAATAATTTTTAACCTAGAATTATTTATATGTCTGTTTCAAATATTTATTAATTTCAGAGATATAAAAATAAATAAGGTAGAAAAAATATTTAATTTTTCACTGAAATCAATGGAACAAAAGTTGTTTAGTGTAAGAAGAGAACACATCAGTACAAATAATAGTGTTAGTAATGAAAAGTTAAATTGTCAATATTTGAAATGCAAAATGAAATATTTTAAACATATTTAATTGTTTGACGTTATAGAGAAAAAAATAGTTACATTTAGAAATGTCATAAAACCTAAATATATTTATTTATAGAAAAGCTAATATATAATTAGGCTGTATAAAAATCGATTAAGACATAAAATATATTTTAAAAGGAATCCAGCAATAAAGGCCAGGAATTCTTATGTGCTTAGTTATCATATCATTTTCAGAATGTGATCGTTACAAATTTATTAATTGTCAAGGTATTGCACTTGTTTGCTACAAATTTAAAACTATTTAAGCATGTGCCACTTTGCAGGAAAGAAGTTATATTTTTTAAAAGTTGCTATATTTCAACTCCTTAAGAATATGGCTATTGTTTCATATACCCAAGATTTATGGTGTGTAAATTATTAGACTTATATGATTTTCTTATATTGGGTTCAACAAATTTAAAGCTCTTTAAGTACATGCCATTATGTTAAAAGTAGTTTATATTTTTAAAAGTTGCTGTACTTTCATTTTTAAGAATATGGATACTGTTTTATACACCCAAGATTTATGATGTTTAAGGTTTTAGCGTATATCATTTTATTATATTGATAATATTCATTTTTTTAAGAAAACCTAAATTTTAATTTTGAAAATTTCAGCAAACTTATTTATTTGTACGGAAAAAGTCAGCGACTTTATTTACAGTCATAAATCGCAAAATAGTACTTAAATAAAAAGTTGATGTAAGTGGATTTGATATTTAAGCATTATAAATTAATTCATAGATGACATTATCTAACTATCATATTTGCATTATTTATTTCAATTTTAAGAATGCAAACTGCAATACCCCCCCTTCTTACAGCATTAATTGAAGTGATATATTCAGCGTTATAAAAAGGGGCAACAGGAAAAGATATGCAATGACATCACCTGTTGGTAAATAACAGCTGCGTTCAGTACCAAAGGCCAAAAATGCGGGAGCAATTAGTAAAACTTCCTCTTCAGATAAAAAGAACTTATCACCGTTTTTTAATTACAGAAGGGAAATGACCTTATTAACGTGAATAAAAAAAATATGAACGTTTTTGCCTGATCCGTTAGCATTTGGAAAAGAATCAAATGCATCTGTAAATTAGCTATAGCATCGTTTCAGTTGTAACATTTCAGTTTCAAAAATTGTATAAAAATCCTTCTTAGTCAGATTTTTAATTTAATGAAATACTGCAAAGACATGTGCTTAAGTGAGAAATTCCAGAAAATTGAACTTTTTCAAAAAATGTATTGGAAAATCTACCGTCTACTAATATGCTGAAATATTTTGAATCATTGATATTACTTTCAATAACTTGGCTATCTTGGAAAAATAAAATCAGCAGTATATGCATGCTTTATAAGACTTAAGTTAAATAAAAACATGTTAAAATGAATAATAATTTATGTAATTAACTGAATTTACGATAAAAAGAGAATTATGTTGATTTAATTACTTAGTATGATGAAATTGGCTCATCTTACTGTTATCTTCCTAATTAAATATTCCCTTTTGTTACACAAATCACATGAGTAAATACGAAACTTCTTAAATAAATATTTGGATATTAATTTGGAAAGAAATGTGTGCATCGTTATTTCAACCACGAATCACATCGTTAGGGAGGAAAAAAACTCGCTGTACATAGAATAGTTATTCGTATATTAAACACAAAAAAAAATCTAAAATGTAATTTAATTCAGATTTATATGAAGCGTGAAGTCAAGGATTTGAGTTCAAGATGCATGTAGTATATTTATACTTCATAAAATATATCAGTTTTTATACTAATTTTGAATTGGTTAAAGACAGTATAATTTTACTGGTTAAATTACATTACCGCTAAGAATTATTGCATCAAATTGATATAATATATTCCCTGTATTTCTTAACTTTTTTATATATCGTTTATAATTACCAGGACTCAGATTCATGGAAGATTTTATTATTAATTTTATTAAAAAATGAATTTTAAAAATTTGAAAAATTCTTTTATTGTGTAAGCGTATGAACCGGACGATGACAATAAAAGTCCCGCATTACTTGCTTCTTAACTAATTGCGTAATTCTAATGATAGATCGAAACGTATTTCAATAGCCCTATAGCCAATGTAAGGCTACATGGATCAGGGATTTTCGGAGTTTGTCATTAATTTCATTCAATGTTCACCAATTTGTTTTTTGTTGTTTTTTTTTCAAAAAGGCTTTATAAGCTTTCTTTTTAGTTCTTTAAAGTAAATACCACACCATTGGCAGTGCTCCTTCTCTCTTTCTAATAGAAACAAAAAAAAACCCAAATTTAATGCTTCTTTTTCCAAAAAAAAAAAAAGGAGAAATAAATTACTCCAGTTCTATTTAAGAGGAAAAAGAAGCATTAAAAATATATTTTTACTTGGACTTGATATTCAGCTAATAACATTTTGTAAAGGAAAGAACAAGACCTAAGAAGAATGAAAAGATTTGTCCAGATACGAAAAACAAGTTTTTCTCAATAAAATATGTCTACAAAGAATGCATATAAATTCTCTCTTCATTATTTGAAAGATCTTCTTGTATTGAAATTGGAACTTCCTGAGCTCTATTCGAATTGCATAAAAGGAATCGAAATATAAAATGTGATCTTATATTTTTAATCTCGTTTAGGCGGAATGTAATTATTTAAAAAACATTAGAGAACATAAAATTGTCTGAAACTACAGATATTAGTTTTTACAGCAGAATTTTTTATAAAGAAAACTCTTAATGCTTGATGAAACAGCGTTTCTCGTTTTACTACACGTCTTTTACTTCATTCTGTGAAACAAGGCAATTACGGAACAACAAGATTTACTGTTGTCTTGTTTTTCAAGTGAAAAGTTTTCGAGTGAAATTTCTTTCGCCTTTAAAAGTAAAACGAAGGACAGTTTCTCAGAACAAAAATAGATTTGTTAAAATTATTTTCAAAGAAAATTTTTCAGGAAATACTCATAAAATAGAAAATAAAATTCCGAATTCTGTTTTTGAATTCTATATTTAGAAGAAACAATATGAGTGATTTATTTTGAAAATGAATTAAGTCCATTTTTCCTTAGAAAATCAAACTGACTATTTTAACATTTACATATATATGTAAGAATCTCATTTTTAGAAGGAATATTAACTATTTAATATGATTAAGTTTTTATGAAAAGAAAAATAAGCGGTTAGTAAGATGCTAATATTTTTTATTGTGAAAGAGACCGAAACCTCATTATACTATTACGAAATCATAAGCAATTGTTGAAAAAATAACTTCACTCTGAATGAAACGAAACGTGAAGATTTCATTTCAACTAAACCTTGATGACTTTCAGAAGGCTAAAATATTCTTACGTATAATGAAATAAAAATGCTGGAACGCGATTTGTGAGAATTGAACTATATATCATAACTCGATAAAAAACAAGGATACTTTTCCATATCGCCGGCGCAAGCGATTAATTGCCAAAAATGATACAACTGAAGCCAAACGAAATATGTGTATACTGTTTGTTGTCACCAATAAAATCTGCTTGGCGAGATTTGCGCAAGTGAAATGGAAAAGTAGCAAAATGAGTTTTTAAAACACGGTTTTTCTTTCAATCTTCACACTTTGCGTAACATAATTTTTTGTACCTTAAACTTTTAAGTAACATTCGCCAATCTTGAAGATGGGGAGCAAAGTTACGAAAATGAGTTGATGCTTCCCTGCAATGCTTATCTTATAAAGGAAAAGATAAATTTACAGAGATGTCACCAGTTACAAAAAATAGTTAAAGTAATGATCCCATCACTTTGGAGACCATTTGGCGACTTGGCGTGAAATTTAATTCTTTAAATAATTAGTTTCAATTAATTTTTATTGATTATTATTAAATTATCGTATTGACATCCAAAACAATTCTATATAAAAATTCCAGCTCAATTGAGTGCTTTAAAATGTGAGAAAATAGTTTTAAAGTTTTGACCCAGATGTACAATGTGAGTATATGAAAACCCATTAAAAATGAAGAATAAAACATCAGTGAATGAGGAGATGCAAAGTTTTAAACTCTTCATTTACTATCGTGTCGGAGAAGATCAAAAACCTTCCATATGATTATTATTGATTTGGCCCAATGTACAAAATGCTAGACCAATCTCAACACTAAAATGCAATGATTTAATAGATTTAATACATTACATATATGCATACTTCTATCTTGCACCCATCATAATTACTTCAAAACCCTCCCAAATACTCAAATTAGAGAAGAATGAACTATAAATTGCGAAATGTTAATAATTCTAACTAACAGTTCTTGAATAGTGAATAATTATCGGATTTTTTTTTTTTTTTTTTTTTGAAATTTTACTGTACAAAACTGTATATATTTCTTTTTATTTTGGGGAAATTTATTTTTTTCCAAAGACTTATGCTTTGCTAAGGCTACCGGCCGTTTTGATTTCGTGAACGCAATGTTAATCCTATAGAATTTCTATTACAGCCTTGAAATCTTTACTATTTTAGCTATTTGAATGCAAAAAAAGGTGCATGTGATATATTAATAACAATGAAAGCATTTTCATAATTATATTTTATCCCGATTTTTTAAAAACATTTTAGAATATTTTTAATGAACGGAAACCTCACATACGAATAATTGAAATGGTATAAAAATATTTTTCAAAATCGGAGAAAGAATATAATTCTACAGAAACCATCATTATATTTTTGCCCTTTCGGATGCATATCACTGCATTCAAATAGATAAAATCATACTGATTTGAGGATGGTAGTTGAAACTCCATAGCGTTAGCACTACGTTCACGAAATCAAAATTGCCTCTAGGCGGGAGACTCAAGAAATAGAAATATTATTTTATTAATTTTAAATGTGTCTTAAGTTTATAGATATATAGAACATGTTAATTTTTTACACAGTTTATTGTGATAATTAGGTTGGTAAACTATACACACCTAGAAATACAAAACTTTATCGTAAAATATTATTAATTACCAATATTTTTCAAATTACCCGTCTACCCACCATTTTAATTTCATCAGCTTAATGTTAATCCAATGGAATTTCGACTTGAATTCTCCTATCTTTATTATTTGATCAATTTGAATGCAATAAAGTGCATCTGAAAGAGCAAAATATAACGAATGCTTCTGTAAAATTACTTTTTTCCTCCGATTTTTAAAAATATTTGAAAATATTCTTTAAAGACCGGAAAACTCAAAAACGTATCATTAAAATAAGAATAAAAATATTTTTAAAAATCTTAGGAAAAATGTAATTCCACAGAAGCATTCATTATTTTTACTTTTTCAGATGCATTTTATTGCATTCAAATAGATCAAATAGTAAAGATATGAGAATTAAAGTCAGAATTCCATAGAATTAACATTAAGCTAACGAAATCAAAATGGCGGGTAGACGGGAGCCTTAAGGCTCCCGTCTAGCCGCCATTTTGATTTCGTGGACGTAATGTTAATCCTATGGAATTTTGACTTTAATTCTCACATCTGTACTATTTGTTCTATTTGAATGCAATAAAGTGCATTTGAAAGAGAAAAAAATAATCTATGTTTCTGTGGAATTACTTTTTTCCTCCGATTTTTAAAAATATTTGAAAATTTTTTTTAAAGACCAGAAAACTCAAAAACGAATGATTAAAATAAGAATAAAAATATTTTTAAGAATCGGAGGAAAAAAGTAATTCCACAGAAACATAGATTATTTTTTTCTCTTTCAGATGCACTTTATTGCATTCAAATAGAACAAATAATAAAGATGTGAGAATTAAAGTCAAAATTCCATAGGATTAACATTACGTCCGCGAAATCAAAATGGCGGCTAGACGGGAGCCTTAAGTGAAAATTCACAAATTTCCCTATTTCGAAATTAAAATACTTATGACTTTTAGAATAACGGCTCATATATTTTTATTTTTAAGTTAAAATTTAAATACATAATACTTCCCCACCTTTAAATTCAATAATTATGTCGTCGATTGATCGGTTTTATAGACATCGCAATAGAAGCAACATAAGGGCTAATGGCGACAGATCTCGTAATTTTGAACTTCACTCACCTCATGCCGCCGAAGTTCTGCATATTTTAATGTTAATTTTACTAAATTAGGAAACTGTGAGCTTCATTCTCGTGAAATACATTATTTTCATACGTTTTAACAAAATTAATGAATTAAATGAATGTTAAAAACAGTCTAAAAAGCTCATGTTGCGTTTCCTGAACCGAGAAACTCGTACTCAAACAATTTAAATCAAATTACTTGGCTAAATGAATCTCAAACTGATAAAAAGAAATCAATTTAAAATGCCGATTCAACAAAAATTAAGTATCAAATTACAGCTTGAATATGGATTTAAATTTCTCTTGTTTAAGGACGTTTACTTAGAAACGATCATCTTTACATTTTTGGAGGCAATTACGCACATTATCATTGATTATTACTTTCAAATAAATACTAGTAGATCAGATTAAAAATTGATTTTCGTTACCAGAAAATATAATTATTTTTAAATGGATAAAATTTAAGAGTTTTATTTTGAAAGACGCTTATTTAAGCATATTAAAACAGTAAATGATTTAAATTAAGTAGTATAAATTAATATTTTTATTTTAAAAAGAAAAAAATGCATTCTTTTTATCGTATAAAAATTTCTCTGTGAAAAGTTCATTAGTACCTGACTGTGTAATTTTAAACAGATATCAAACAACACGGTGGCCGCGGTAGCCTAGTGGTCATGGTCGCGGATTCGCGGTCGGCAGCTTTCTTCGAGTCGTGGATTCGAGCCTTGCTGCCACTGATGACTCGTCGTGTAGCCGGGCTGATGAACGTTATATCTGTCGAGGCTCAAAGTCTTCCCATTGGAATTATGTAGAAGTTAGGAGAGGTAGATGCCAGCTCAGGTGTAGTCCTCGTCACTGTGACCGAGGCTGAAAATTACGAGTTTCGTTGCCAATACCTCTTGTGTTGTTTCTAGCGCGAGGTTAATAAAACCAACCAATCAGGAAACACGATCGATGATTCGTTTCAATTTTCATGTCTTATCTAAGATAGATTTGTAGATCGGACAGTAATTAGCGTGAACACATCCTAATATTTCATGCAATGTTTTTTTTTTTCGTTGTTTATTTGTTTCAATTAAAACAACAACTGTAATATTTTCTCATTTATTTATATATATATATATATATATAATTATTCTTTTTTTGTAAGCAATAACTTAACCAAAAGTAATACGTAAATCTTGAGTTTGTTTATACTTTAAAGCGTTTCGTGAATACGAGACTTTTCTAGTGGTAATAATTAAGCGAGTTACAAAAATGTGGAACATTATTTAAGGTTTTCCGACTTTTAATTACTTAACCACGTATATTTTATTACGTAATTTTTCCTAAAACAGTTCAGGTAAGATATAAAATTAGTCTTGTGGTCCTAAAATTTTTTTTTTTTTTACACTTCAAGTTATAATTACAAAATTCCTCTTTACTTAGATACGTCATATATATATATTTAATTTCTTAAGTACGTCAACATTTCTAATTAATGAGTCTAGACTTTCGAATAAAAAAATTTAAATCTGCAATTAATCTGATAACACAAAATTATAATGTGGAAAAGATATTAAAAGTGAAAAGTTATGGTAAAATTCAGCAAAGTAATGAATTTTACAGTTTTTGTTAACTACTTATATCATTCCAATCAAACATTTTTACATAAATATCACATTTTTTAAATAAATATTGATCTCATTCCTAATGTAAATAATTTCTTATACTATATATTTAATTAATGTTTCATCATATTGAATGAGAATTTAATCATTAAAAAGTATAAAAAATATAATATTGCTTGCATCTTTTTGAAGATATCACTATATGTGTTATGTTTATATCCACTAAAACCCAATTTTATCTGCTTTATGTTCATAATTTTTGGATGAATTCTAATTATCATTCTATGCATTAATTCTGAATTTTACATATGCTTTCATGATTTCTCCGAGAGATACTAATCAGGCCTATTTTCATTAGACTAAGCAGTATATATATATATATATATATATATATATTATTAAATTACGAGACCGACGCTGAAAAAACGTTTCATTTTAATCCCACACATATTTATTTATTATCACCTTCAATATATATCCCTCTTCTATCCCTACAACGCTCCAAGAGAATCTTCCATTGCTCGAAAAAATGCTGCAAGGTTTCCTGTATACTCTTTCAAGACGTGTGCCGTTTTCTCTTTGATAGCTTCAACCGGCTCAAATCTTGTTTCTTTTAATGCAGATTTCATCTAAAGAAACAGAAGTTGCGTGGAGCAAGTTTTGTTGAATAAGGTGGAGTGTTTAACACTGTGATGCTGTGCTTGGCTGAAAACCTCTTGAAAGACAATGTGGAATGACTTGTCCATTCACAATTTGGGTCGTTTTTTCATTATTTTTTCACGGAGTTAAACAAGAATGTAGAGGCACCAATGTTGGTTAAACTTCAGGAACCCAGTGAATCGTATGAATATCGAAAAGCTAAATCTTCATTGCTTTGAATTTTAATTTCCTCATCTAAACTTTTTTGGCTCTCGGTGAAGATGGACTCTTCCAGTGCATGGATTGACACTTCACATCAGGATCATAAGTAAAAAACTACGATTCGTCACATGTTTCATGTAAAATTTCATAACTCATTGCCATACTGTTACACTTAGCGTTTCTTAGCAAGATAAAATAATTTTAATGCGAATAAAGGCTACAGATATACTGATTTTCTTACAGAAGCGAGAAAGGCACTGTATTCGAAAAAGAAGGCTTCACGCTAAACGCTAAACAGCTGAAGTTTGGCGCATGTGTACGTTTTCCAAGGCAGCATCAGTCTCTTTATTTAATATCCGCGCCTATATATATATATATATATAATTTGAATTTGAAAACATTTTTTTAATTCGGTTGTGGCAGAATGAAGCTATTTAAGTACTTGATTTAGGAATTTATTCAAGTGCATGAGAATGTAGGGAATTCCCCTGGGGAAGCGATAGACATGCGTCCACTGTGACAAGCAATTAAGAACTAATTGACCGAAAAAAGTTCTCTGTTTTGGAAATTAAAGCAAGGGTTATTCAAATTACGTGGTTTTAGATGCAAGGAACTTAAGTTATTTTGTATAGAGACGAAGAATCTAGTTGGGTTACCCCCAACTGCTTCGAAGTGTGAGAATGGCTGGCTGAGTAGATTTCTAGAGTGTATGATTAAATAAATTAAAAGCTTGATAGGATTTGTATCACAAAATAAGAACTTCCCAATAAAAGCTTTAAAAGTATAGGAAAAATAAATTTATATGAAATCATTACACATAGACACACCTATATGTATATATATATATATGTGTGTGTGTGTGTGGTATATTTCGATAATGATATTATTATTATTATTATTGTGTGTGTGTGTGTGTGTTTGTGTGTGTGTGTGTGTGTGCTTAACCCCGCATTTCTGTCTAAAGCCAGATACAGCATTTTAAATTATATGTATCTTTATATAATATTCTCTCAGTAATCCGAGCACCATCAGATTACTGGGAGACAATAATAACACTTTTAAAACACAAAAACTATGTAATGTTGTGTAAAATGTATTTAAGTACACGCAAAAAAAGTGTCAAGCCCATAGAAAGAATAAAATAACATCTATAGGCTTATGTATCCGTGTAAGAGTCATAATACTGGCTTGGCTTGAAAGGCGAAGTAACGGATTATAGAGCATTGAGACTTATTTTGGAAAATGTAGTCACAATAATTTCCCTGTCGTGATTAGACTTTTACTCATTTGATAATGTTTGGTAAACATATGTGAGTGATTGAGGATGAATTTTTGCAACAGAGCATCATATTCAAATTTACCGAACTGTAATGTTTCTCAAATATTGATCAAAAGCATTTGGAATCGAGCGTTGTTGGATCAGTTATTTATGAAGATATTAGAGTTTATCCGTTATATTTTCATGACAATACTGACGCAATTAGCAAAAGTCTCCAATCGATGGTCAATGAATGTGAACTTTAAATACCCTTTACACATGTTTGATCCCACTTTAAGTATGCTATTATTTTGCTGACTGGAAAAACCTTTCTCTAATGCATACAGTATGACGACAGCATAAATTTGTCAATGTATTTCTTAATGTAATAACAAATAGAAAAGCGGAATAGAGGCAGCAAATAGATTTTGTGCATAAGGAAAATGAAATTCAATTATAACCAATCTTAAATTTTTATAAAAAGTCATTTCAACTTGTACTTAACATTACTTTGCGTTAATTTGGAATGGGAGACAAAATATGACATAAAAAGACTTATTGCGCGAATCTTTATTTTATTGCAGAAAACAACAACAGTAAAATAAATTAGGTGAAAAATAAAGCAAAATGAAGCAAAAAAGAAATGCGTTAACATAAATATAAATACATAGAGAGTAAATAAATATTTTTGAACATTATGAAAATCTTGAAAAGCATCGTATTATATGTTTCCTTTGCTAAAAGAGAGTTTTATTGAAAGAATTAATAAAGATTATCAGATGCTGATATATTCTCTCATTCTCAATTTTTTTATGCATGGCTGATATAAAAGAAGTAGTAACTCTATCTTCTATTTACCTCATTTGAAGAACTTCATTCAGTGACAAAAAGTGACTGAAACACAAAAAAGCAATCTTCTGCAAATGACAATAGATTAAAAGTCAACAAAAAGATAGAATAAAAGAAAGCCACCGGATAAAGTTTCAATTTACTGTGCTGTCAGTGACAAACCAAAAGAATCATTATCGATTTGCCTTCTTAAAAAATCGCTCCTGCCCTTAAGCAAAGTAATTTTCCTCGACGTAATTCCACAACACTTTTGTACTACTATTAGGAACAACAGAGAATAAAATCAAGCTTCCCTTCTTTCAGATGGTAACGTTTCTTATTAAAATATTCTGGCCCTTCCGCAGACAATTTAATTAATCCGTTAATGCTTCTACTAAACACAGTGACACATGTTCTACTTTTTCTTTGTTGTGGCATGCGGGATTCTCAAACAATTGTCTCTCGTTTTAGAGAGGCTTATTCTATTACAAGATGCTCGATAATTTTGAAGCACAGACAACAAGAGTTAATTAATTAAGATAGAATCACAATACAAAAGAGTTTGCCAATGGAAAATGAACATAATGAAGGTAGTTTAAGTAACTCTGCTGCAACAAGAGTAGCCTCAGTAAACTAGTGGTCATGGTCATGAACTCGCAACCGGCTTTGTTATCGTCGAGTCGTGAATTCGAGTCCTGATGCCGCTAAATACTCACCTTGCTTCTATTTATTTGAGCTATTTAGCAAACTTGTGGATAATTATTTTTTTTTCTGATAAATATTACGGTAAACAAAATTTTTTACCTGGATGTTTTCTAATGTCATAAAATGCCAATAGTATAAATAAATATGTCAGAAGAACTTTATTACACATACTACTGTGTGTGTGAACACACTGAAAGGTAATCTTAAATTGAATTAAAAGAGTGTCATGATTTATTGTTTGCTCATTTTAGTGATATCCTCTGATAACTGGAATTGATAAATAGGCATAATGTCAACTACAAAAATGTAATACATCGAATAAGGGCTGCCATAGATAAATTTTTCAAGCCATTTGGATTGTTATAAAGTTCCTGTATGAAACACGCGTTATAGGAGAGATGTCTCAATTTTCTCTGTCCCGCATTATACAGAAATCGCATTATAAAAACACAGCGTCATAGGAGACTTGACTGTTCCGCTATACAAAAATGCTTTAAAAGCAAATATTTGATTAAACTTTTTTTCATTCAAATAATTGAGTTTAAAATCTCAACACACCATATATTTGTAGCAAAAGAAATTTAAAGTAAAGGAAATAAAAATCTTTCCGTTAAAGTTTTATTTAGATATAAATAATGTGGGATACTTAAATCGCAGCTAATCACACGTTCATGGAAAAAGAGAGAGAAAAAAATGTCTTCATCAAACATATTCCATCTGTGACGCAATTCATTAAAAATTTATTTAGATGCTAATACTGTGAGAAAACAATCCGATTTCTGAGTAGAACATCATAACATCATCTGTTTCCAGTAAATAAGCGTCCACAAGATGACATCCTTATCAGACCAAAATGCTTAGAGGAGTAGCAGTTAATTATTCATTTGCTTCGTTAAACTTAATATACCAAGACAGAATTTCTATTCTTGTTTTCTGCAAACAATCCTCATTACCATAGAATTAATGACTCTAGATCAGATAGAGGATTAGAATTAGAAAAGCGTATTAAATAGAATCGAGTCGATGTTACTTAGATATCATCTGAAGCTACACCTGCTCTGAAGGGAGAAAGAAATTTTTCAGCGAACTCAGCGACTATCGCGGTTTCACTTCCTTTATCCGAGAAATATGATTTCTGATCTCACAAAGAGATAGCAGTACTCTAAACGGGGTGGTCTACATGAATCAGGGATGCTCGCTGAATGATGCAATCAGATTTAAGAACGTCAAGAAATTTATTTCAACCAGAATCATCATTTTTTTCCATAAAGAGGAAAACGATTCTTTTGTGATACTATTGAAGAGCAGTTTTATGTATGAAAAATATGAGTATGGAAGGACTACATTGAATGAAATACCAGAGGGAAAAATCAAAGCAACAATAAAATATTTTAACACGAAATCTAATATCAATAAAAGAAATGCAGGACATTTTCCAGTATTTGTAAGGAAAAAATAAGAAGTAGCCGCCTAATATTCACTCTATATTTGTCCTAGCCCAAAAGGTTATTTTGTTGATTAATTTTTTATTACCATCGCAATACAAGCAACACGATGACCAATGGCAGAATACCCAAGAGGTTTGGAGCTACAAACCATCCCCTCCGGGAGACAATCACCTCCACACTCAGCATTTATTGACAAAAGAACTTTAGATAGTTTCAAATAAAAAGTAAACACAATTTACAGTTTTTTTTATAGAGCAGAAAATATACATGACACGAATTAAAGACTGATAGTAGGAATTTTCTTGCAGTAATAATATGTATAGTGGGCTAAAATGCACAATACAAAAGCGTCCACAAACTCATAAACATAAAGAATGCACTAGACAAAAATATGTATATATATACAAGGTATACAATTATAACTACAGAATAAGGAAAATTAAAATATTAAGAAATGTCATAAAAAATTAAAACTATTAAGAATTTTTTGGGTTAATTTTACGAGACATAAAAATATGGGATTTAAGCTTGAAATGCAAATAAGGATTTTCACACAAAGACTTCAGCCAAATGGATTTAGTTTCAACAATAGGACAATTTAAATGAAAATCCCAAGTAAAAGGGAAATTGAGAAAACGTGTGGTCAGTATCTCTAACAGAGCCAAAGGACATAAACTTGAATATTTCAAATTAAAACGATTTAAATAACAAACGACCATGACCAGTTGAGAAGCGTGCAATAAAACCAAAATTAGTATAAAAACTCAGATTTGCAGTTCTAAGAATGCATTTCTTCAATTGGTTTACTCCCCATTCTTTAACATTTTTAAAAAATATGTGAGTTACGACTGCCATACTATCATGTTTCAAGGTGGTCAATTCGGGTCCTATTTATATTCATTGAAGGTTTAAGATCTCATAAAATTGGTTTTAGGTTAATAAATATAATAATGTAATTAATTTTTTCGTCGGTAGTAAACATTATGTATTAAAATATTACGTTTTTAAATTCCTGTTTGCAATTAGTTCACACTCTTCCTATATATATATATATATATATATATCTTGTTCAAATTTTCAATCGTTAATAAAATAATATTTATTCATCCACTCAAGTTCAAATACATTTTTTAAACTTGTAGTGGATGGCATTTGATGTTAATACAGTTTTTCAAATATCAATTCATTAATTAAATTTAATTGGTGAATATGCAGTTTAGCCTAACCATTTGGCGCGATTTCAAAAATTGCTAAACTTGGCGATATCTTTTGGTTCAACGCGAAGAGGACCAAGGTAGCCACATTTGGCAAACTATCGTCAAATAATTCCTGTAGCCAAGGGTGGTTGGGTTAGACGGCATTCCAACCATTTAATTTTGTCACTTAATATTGTGATTCTATCATATGTATATACATATTTATAATAATTGTAATTATTTAATAAAAAGTAACTAAAATAAAAATTTTCTTTGTTGACCTAAGTAGGAATTGACTTCAAATTTTCTTTTTATATTACTTGTTTATATTCATTATATATAAGAATATATGTGTTTTATTAACGTTATCTGTACTCTTTAACGTACCGTTTTATTGTGATTATAATATTATTTTTTTCCCAATAGGTGATTAATTTCCTAAGATAACTGTTATGAAATTAAACGAAATTTATTTACAAATGCATATGTGCAATATTATAATAAAAAAAACTGTACACAAATATATTTTCAATGAACCATCAGGAAAAACGGAAAAACAATTATAAGTAACAATGAGTGAGAACAAGTAATCCTTCTATTGAGACCATAGAGATGAATATGTATGCTCCTCTTGTAACTGTGATTCCAATAAAAAAAAAGAAGAAAGAAAAACTAAAGATATTGTGATACTGTCCATTCTAATTGTGATATTAATTTCCCTGTGAATTCGGCAGTGTAACTAGAGAGAGAAAACTAAATGAATAGTTTGATTATTTTCTTGAAAATCAAACTATTTGCGCCTGATGATTTTTAAAGTTTTTGCCTTACTAGCATAAAAGTAGTGAGCAAAAAGGTTTCTCAATTTGATGCACATTTATAAAAAAATATTATTAATTTTTGCTTTACACGATTAAATAATATACATATACAATAACTCAAGAGTATTATAATAACTCTTGAGTTATACAATAACTCAAGGAGTTTATAAACGTCAACAAATTCCAGAATATTATGTAGTACACACATCGCGACTTATATACTTTTAGATCTAAATAAAATTTAATATTTACTTAAGCAATAAATAATTAGTTATATTCCGGTGGATTTACTTAAAAAATAGTTCTGCACCCTTTTAGTATGTTTCAAATTCATTATATGTTATATCTGATTTTTTTAAAAAGATAGTTAGTTGAATTTTCTGTCGATTGAATTCAAATTAAACAAATTTATATTTTTTCATGCTTTCTAGAAAATGTCTTCCTTTTTCCAATTTCTTCTTTAGATAATCAGAACAGTTATGCCGCATTAGATATGTTGACCAATATTCAATACAAATGCCAAAGAGTTTTTTTTTTTTTTTTAAATGGCTTAAAGTTCTGAAGAATTTTCAAAATAAAACTAATTCCTCAAATGAATATTTTACAATTATAATGGTGTGCAAAAACATTCAATTCATAAAAATACTAAGGTGAGAGTTATAAGAAAAATGTTGAATGTGCCCTTTAGAGTTATAGAAAATAATGGAAAATATTAAATTTTTTGGAAATAAAAATAGATGTGAACAATATTTCATACGTCCTAAGAAACCGATTCAATATGTTTCCGTGAGAAAAAGTGTATCTGTATGAAAGATTTACGGATAAAGTTGATTTATAACTATCATATACAAACTTGATTTTTAGATTTGAGAACCTTATTCCTTAAGATGTCGGGTTGATGTGATGCATTTTCGATTGAAATAAAATACATAGAGTAAATGCGGATATATTCCACAGCTTATGAAATAGAGAATATATTTTGAAACATATCAAAAGTTTTTAAAAATAAATGCGAAAGGGTATGCTGAAAAATTGCATTTGTAATAAGGATTGAAATTTATTTAATATTCTGGGTCAGTTTTAAAAACTTGAATACATTGAAATTCATTCATTTTCATTCATTCATTCATTCACTTTAATTTTAGAGAATAACCAAATAAATTAAATATATATCTGCAGTGAGACTTTGGAACTACTACAGTGTATTACATATATGCATCGCTCATATTTTATGTATTATTATATCATAATATACGTAATGAAATATTATATTGTAATAAACAATTTAATGCACTGCAAGTTTTTCTTACTGTGCAGTCCTTAAAAGTATACCTTCTTCACAAGCACAATAATTTAAATACAATTATTCATAATTTAAACTGCACAGTAAAATTTATAACAATCCAGATTAGAGTGACTGAGCAGATTATTGTTATTTAATCGGCTTCTTTTCTTCAAGTATAATTCATCATGTATCATGTAATACCTCTATACATAATTTATTATGATTCAAAAGAATCATGAATATATAAATTAATATGATTTGAAAAGTTGCGTTTCAATTAGGTCATCTGATAAAACCAACGAGGTATGAAAAATTATCAAAATAATAAAACCAGAAGAATATTTTCTTTCATGAGTTAATATTCTTATACATCTCTCGGTTCATCTTTTTTTGTGTGTATCATGTTTAATGCACAAAGCAATTTCTATGATGACTTTAAAATAAATATTATTTAAAAAGTACACTTCCAAACTTTTCTGTCTGTTACTGAAAAAAAAATTCAAATTTTTTAAATTCCGTAAGAGAAGGCTGAATTTTATAAACACGCCAATAACAAAAAGAGAAACCGACATGACATCTTTGAAAGATGCCTTTGTCCAGCCTTTCCAATACTCTTGATAAATGGTGACAGGTACAAGGCTTTCCAATTTTATTCATTTCTGACCTATTTTCCTCCTACTCTTTCTCTCTTTATTCTTTCCTTACCTTTTACTCTCTTTGGATTCCATTCAACTTATCGAGAAGAAATGACAAATAACTAAGGAATAAGATGCTTAAGCAATGACGACGGCGATAAATACAAATTATAATCATTCTATCTCGTAGGGAACTAATACACGTTATGAATGTCAGTAAAATTGATGTAATATCTAATAAGTTATGACCTGAATATTACATAAACATGACATGCCATTAAACTCGTGATTGCTAATTTAAAGGCTTTTTTTCTGTTACGGGTGATTCGGTAAATTACCGGGAGTTCTATAGGTCGTAAATGTAAAAAAAAATCTTAAGAATTACATAACTTATTTAATATTTATGCCAGAAGTGAAGTGGAAAAAGTATTTAAAATAGATTGCATTCTGAACATAAAGAATGCAAAAAAAAAAAAAAAAAGTCAGCGTTTTTGCAACATATTATGAAATGAAAAGAGGCCTTGGTAGAAAATTTGTTATAATTTTGGAATCTTAGACTGATACACGTTAGATGTGGTCGATGTTTCAAGTCTTCCATTCACGTGATGTGGAAGTTTGGATAGAGAGGTAATAGCTCAGGAGTTCTCCTGATTTGACCGAGGTTCAAAATTGCGAGGTCCGTCGCAACTAGTCCACGTGTTGCTTCACAATACGATATCAATAAACAATCACAATCTCAATGAAAATAGTTATAAAACAAATAATTAAATACGTATTTTATTAGCCTATATATTTTACAAAATAAGCAAGTAAAATATATGAACTGCTGTTTAAAAAGCTTTTTTTTCTTTAAATTCTACTCTTGTTGATTTAATAATTATTTTCAAAAAACCATGCTCTCTCTATTTGAAAGCATATCCTCTGTATATATTTTCTTGTTAAAAACATTCCAGCGCATTTTAATTCTTTTATTAAATTTTATTTCGTGCTGCGGATTATCATATTGAATTTTTGCATTTGGTTTGAGCAGAAAGTTGAGATTCTCTTTCATGGATTATGTAATTGCAGAAGTCGAAGTGTATTCTATACATACGTAACTTACTTGTTTACCAGTAAATACAACGTAAAATTACCGATAGGAATTTGAGACTGAAATTCGCAGTTTACTCACCAACAATCACTACTTTAGACGAAGCAGGAATTACAGAATATAATTCCTAGGATAAGTAAGAGAGGTACATTATAAATTTTATTTTACGCATAAGGTAAAATTTGTGACAAAGGATCTTATGGGAATTATTTTACTTTAATATAATGGATACATGCATATAATATCAAGATTTTGCTTCCTTAATGTTACTATTAAAATTTTTTTTTAATAAAATTCCATTTCGAATCCATGACAGAATCGGCATATTTCATAGCAACATAAATTTCCCTCTCCTGGTGTAGAAATATATGAAAACAAGGAGAGTAAGGTATTTAGGATAATTACCTTCATCATTTGATTGAGATTAAGAATAATGAAATCGTGGCTAAAAAAGAATGTGGTTGCCGAGTGATTGTAGTCAAGCGTTCGTAACTGGTGATATTAATATAAAGCAGCAGTTTCTAGCCTTAATTCCTCTAAATACCCGTCGTGCGGTAGATTGGCTTCATTGGCGAAAGTGTCATATTTGATCAAACTATATATACGCCAAATACTCATTAATATACTTATTTATGACCAACTGTATATTAATAAAGCCAAAATATCAGTTATTTTAACAAATGTCTGTCTGGGTTAAACTGATTGATGATTTCTTGATATAATTTTAAAAATGTCGGATTTTATTGGTTATTAACGTCGTACTTAGAAGTAACACGAGCACTACCAGTGACACCTAATCTGGCACCCCTCTCCAAATTTCCATACCTCGCCAATGGTATAACTTGATCCACGATAGAGTTAACGGGCTTTTTCTAGTACGTAATGCATCCTTAGTGCCGTCAGACACAAACCCCGTCTCGTCTTAAAAATCGCTGGCTGCGAGCTAGAAAATGTAGGAAAATCGAAGACGGTAAAATAATTGAAAATATATTTAAAAATGTTGATAAATTTTAACAATAGCTTGAATACATTAAAGTAACACATAAATTCCAGTTATGAATCGATATTAAGTAGAATACATTTTTTTTCTCACTGCAGTGTACATTACAATTCTAGATATATAGCAAGTATTTCAAAATCATCAAAAACATAAGTTATCCAGTACTTTAGAAAAAGCAGCACATCTAACCAAAATCGTAAATATTATGTTCCATTTCTGAATAAACATCACCATTTTTAGGCTTCAATAGAATATATTGTTAAAAAAGTTTTATGAAAACAAAAACATTCAAAGAGTTCTATTTTGCAAAGAGATAAAATGCAGTTTTTATAATAAAAATTATTATATTTATATCCCTTATGTAATACTTCATCGGTATTTTGAAAATATAGAGTTTTTAAACATTTTATTCAAAAGTTGTAGCAGTCATGGCATGAAAAGGAAATCTTCTAATCAACTGAAAACGAATTTATTAATATTTACATGAGAGGTAAGCAGATACATGGGGAAAGATGGATGATACACGCCCACAAACTCTGATAATTAAGAAAGTTGTAATAGAAATATTTTCCCCGTTTGTTTCATCAGGGAATTTAAAATACGAATTATATAGATCAAATGGAAGAAGATGTAGGGATATTAAAGTATTTTACATGGAGTCTGAGTATCTGGTAGGAAATAATACTATTAGTTAAGAGCGTGGGAAATGCTGATGTCAGCATTCTTGTCAATTGCGTAAATTAAAATAGTTAAGAGTATTTGGATAACGAAATAATATCCATATTTAAATACACACACGTTATATATATATATATGTACATACATACACATACATATATATATATATACATGTATATATATATATATATATATGCACACACACACACACACACACACACACACATATATATATATATATATATATATATATTCAAATTTCTGAGCTACACATAAAACTAATATACTTGGTTAAACATTAGTTCATCTTTTACTTACCTATCATTGCATTCTATTTTTTATATAATTTCGTTGTCACTAAATACCACAGATGCTTTTATTATTATCCACTTCAATCACTTATTTTATACATTTGTATTAAACAGCTCATTTAATCATAACTTTTCAATTTAGATATTTATGAGTTATAATATATTCAAAATAAATTAAAATTTCAGAATGTAAAGCTCAAAAAATGTTTAATGCGTATTATGTTACATCAAACATAATAAAATATTTCAAATCATGGATTATAAAGCATTTAAAAAACTGATTTATTCTCTTACTGATTATAGAAGTCTCATTTGCAAACCAATTAGAGACTTTTCAGAGCATTTGTTTCTTTAACAATGAAATATAAAAGATCTGCAATAATCCCTAAAATAGTTGCGACATTATTAAAGACTCTAATTCTGAAAAGAAAGTTAATTAGAAAGAGAAAAATACCCAATTTCTCTTTTTTAAAAAACTTTTTGGCCATCTTGAAAGTCAAACTTTAATTTAACCCAACTTCGAATTGTTACTTTCGAAGCTGGAAGCTCAACGACAAATAGAAAAGTTTGGGGAAACTACGGAAATTCTTCATTTTTATTTTATATTAAATATTTTAACTTGAAACTCAAGAAGAGGTTTCAGAAGATTATGTAACGTTTTGGGTAAGGAAAGCAAAAATCATTTTTCTAGCGAAAGAATTTAAATAATACTACAAAATCATTCTATTGTTGTCTTTGAAAGAAAATATGAATTGCAATTTCTATCTTTTAGAATTATTTCAATAGATTTATTAGCCTTAAAATTATTTCTATAATTAATATTTTGAATGAAGCTCTTCTTAATGTCAGGCATTAAAATCGATAAATTTTTATTTTTTTCCTCAGATAATTTTAAATATAAATTTATCTAAATTAAGTAAATAAAACCTTAATCAAGATGCTTTTGAAATCAATTCACGAACGAAACAATCAATAGAATTAAATTTTAATCCAAAATTACACGTCATTATTAAACGTCTTTAAATATTTATATGTATATAAATTGGCAAAAAAATTGATATTATTTGGACATAGTCGAATGAAAATGCTTGTTTGCAACTGACATGCAAACAAATCTTTCAGAGTTATTTTTTTATTCAGTCTTCTCACATTAAGGCAAAACTAGTTTTCACTGTCGCATATTCCACAGGATAGTTTAAAGCTGATGAATCTTATATTGTATCCCTTTTTATTGGAAAATATCAATTACATAGTGGTATTGAAATTTTTATTCATTTATGGTTTAAGTAATAATATTCACTAAAAATACATTCACATTTATTTCATATATTGAGAAGCTTAAAGAATATGTTGAACGAAAATAAATCACGAAATAAAATTATTTTCCTATACGTTCTTTTTACTTCTCTTTTTTCTTTCTTGTATTCTTTATCATTATTACTTTATTATATTATTTCTTACAAGGTTTTTATTCCTTCTATTCTCCTTTCTTTCTTTGAAATTCTTTTTGAAGGGAACTTATTACGTATGATTCGATGAAATTCCGGTCGAAAAATGGGAGAAAAAAAAAAAAAAAAAAAAAAAACACCTTTTTAGCCTAAATTATTCTTTAGCACGTTTCTATTACTCGCAAAAAACTCTCCGAGTTCTACGTTAAAATACTCGAAGTTACGATAACTTTTATGTTCATTAGTATTCACATGCTGACTCCACTTATCTCTAACAGTGGAATCTTTGATTTCCTGCCTATTTAATTAATTCTAACAGTGTCAAGTTGTTTTGAAACGATGTGAAAAGATTGCATTCCATTCTCAATGTTTGTTTATATCTGTCGATATATTCCGTGCTCGTTCTTCTGATTAATTTTTATTATATATTTTTTGAAAGATTATTTAGTTTCGGTTTATGTAAAATAGACCTTTTAAAGACTTATATAATATTTCTTTCATTTCTATTTACTTTTACGTATAATCATTTGTGTATAATGTAATATACTATTTTACAAGCTTAAGTGCCTCGTTCGAAGTAGAAAAATAAATCAAGTAAATTTAATATTTAAAAACGTTGATGCCTTGAAAACAAAATTGCTAAGGATATGCACATTTCAAAGTGCAAAGTGCTGACCTGTCAGCAAAGAGAAATAATTTTCTAAGTTAAAAGAAGAAATTATATATAGTGCTGTATTTTTTTTAAATATATCTCGGAGTCAAATGTAATTCTTAAACACAAAATGTAATCGCATTTTATAAGTAAACTTCATTAACTCCAAATCTTTGCAAATGGAGTTTTTATGTTATTTCTCGCACCTTTTTTTAAGAAAAATTGAATTCCGAAAGTTTTAAACTTTAATTATACAGAATAATAATATTCATTAAACAATTGTATGAAATTTTTACCTAGTGCATTCTACAAATACAGTAATTTTATTTATTAGTTTTATTACAATTATATATCTTTTTATGGCAAATAAATCCTTAAATTAAATTTTCTCAGAACTCAAAGGAAAATCATTGGCTTTTCTTTTTTTTTAAAATTCCAAGGCCTTTTTTTTATATTGTGCCAAATGATTTGATATTTTCCTTAGCTATGGCTATTGATAGATATAATAAAATTTGGTATGTGTTTTTGAATCAAAGCAATATTTAAGTTTTCAAAATTTAAATATTGAAATTTGAATTTATAGTATTTACACATTTTTTAAAGAATACTTAATAAGTAATTTTAAAAATTATTTTCTGAATTTTTAATCGTGTTATCCCGGAAAGAATGCCAACTTTTCTTGTAAACAGTTTGTTAATTTTGAAAATCAAATTTGTCAATTATTGTAGGAGGAGTAGATTTTTAAAAAAAAAATCTTATAAATTTAAAAATATTTTTAATAAAATGTAAATTGATTGCCTTTGGGGATATTTTTAGTGCATATCCGATTTTATGTATTACATACATATAGGTTAAAAACTAAAATTCATATAAAACCATTAAATCATATATTTTTATTTTAATCACGCCGCGTTCCCTTAATACGTGACTGATTTCTATATTTCATTAGATACAATATAATTTATATTTTGTACTTGAGGATAGGAGGAAAGGAAATTTTACTATATATCTATATGTGTCAGTTTCCATTAAGAGCTCTTTAAAAATGCTGGGAGAAATATAAAATGAGTGTAATATATATCGTTATAAGCCGATGACAGATGGTCCAGGTATCATCTTTTTTTTGGAATTGAACACGAAGAAATATATAAAATTTATCAAATGTGTAGTTTTGGAAAATGTTTTCACTTTTTATTCAGAATCACACACGCAACCTTAACTCGGTTGAAAAATTTTAATTTTAAATTAATCATTCATAAGTTAATTTACTAAATGTGTGATAAATTACAATTACACACGAATGGATCTCAAAAAACATAAAACAAAAAAATTCGCTTTGTTCAGAATAAAAAACTGATGCTTAAAGGTCATTTGCGTAATCCACTGAGTCAATAAATATGACTTTCTAGATTAACTCAATTTTACACAAAATAAAAAAAGAAAAAAAAAATATTTCATTTACCTTAATATATACATATTTGTCGATTTCTGACTATAATAAGGCATTATCATATACAAAATAATGTTATCTAATGCATTTAAGAATAGTTGTAACTTAACTAAGTTGTGTTTAATCTGACTTCGTGTACATGAAATGTTTGTTGTAGCAACTTCTCCAATATGAATATTTAATCTAATTAGATATTATATGAACTGTTTTAAATTAAGAAATGCTTTTGTTACATAAATCTGATAAATAGTAATACGGATAATTAGTAATAATTTTGAAATACATTTAATTGGAGCTTCGGGATATGTGACTATATGAGATCATACATAATCTAAAGGTCACGCGCCTGTTTTACACTGTAGCATAGACAAATGTGGTCTTCCATTTTGAGAAGCTTCTCTATCTTTGTCTTGTTAAGCATTCAAAAATAATCATATCCTACTTAAATTATATTCATACGATTTTCGAAAGAAAGAAAAATAAATAAATAAAAAGAATTATGCAATACTGTATGGGAAGCATTGCGAACATGCATAAAATCACGTTACGAAATTTACCACGATGCAAAAAATCAACATTAATTTATTGCTTAATGTTTTCGTAACCAAATATCTAAAATCACTGAACACTCAAAAAATAGTCTGATATCAAACAAATAATAAATCTTACATGAATAGATACAGCTGGTGTTTTTATCTTACTTGGATGGATCGATAATTCGATTAATTGTTTTTATGAAATGATTAAACATAGGCTGATTGTCAAACAATCAAGAATTACATTCAATTTAGATGTGGTATGATTTCAATCAAAATTTCAGTCCTAAATAAATTTATAAAATTCGTAATATTTAAGGATAAACAAGTGTAACATCGATCATTTTGGAGTTATATTTATGAATTAAAAAATTAGATATTGTTTACGATAGATGAATGTTAGAGCTGATGACAACAACAGGAAAAAATTATAATTATTTTTTCGGGTTGTGTAAAGACTAAGATTTCTTTTATGAATTTTCATTTTTCTCAATTTTTCTTATTTTGTTTCTTACGTATCCACAAACTATATGTAACATAAAGAACAAAAACTTACATTAGTAAAGAAAAACTTTCATATTGAACTTTATAAAAATATTTTTCCGCCTTTACAAAAATTTTACTTTGAAATAATTACTTGCGAAAAAAAAATGCTCATTTTATCAACTTAAATGTCTTATGCTAATAATTTATTTTTGAACATAATATCAATAATTTCTTGAGCATCAGCTTGAAGTGTTTTGAAAACCCAATAACTATTATTAAAATATTAATTACGTAATGGTTATATATACGTTTGAAAACATAAATGTAAAGAAACAGTAATATATTATACTATGCGGATATAATCAAAGTAAATTTAAAATTAAGTAATTAAAATGCTTTTCATAAGACAGAAAAATCTTAATAATTATTAATAATTAAACATTGAAAGAACAAATTTTTTTAAAAAGGAACACAAAATCTTAAAAAACTAGAAACATTTTCGAGGGATGTTCCGAAAGTAAGTTTCGCCATTTTTTTTTTTTTTTTGACAGAGTGCAGGGTACACCAAATGAAGCAAACAACTACCATTAGAATCCACACCAGTTTGCTGGTTCAAAGATGGAAGTAGCGTCATCGGAGGAGGGATGATAAATGAGCAGAGCGACGAAGAAAAGAGAGTAGCAGCAGACCAGTGTGCCCAAGATGTGACTGACAACGTGGTCGGCAATGGAATTGTGTGTTGTTATTCGGTATGAATGGGCCCGTGGTACTAGTCACCCAAGAAAGCTTTCAGACTGTGTATGTTAAACTCGTTAGGTCCCGTTAAACGATTGGACCCTGGTGTTGCATGTTCAATGAAGGAAGGCAGAGTATGGAGGAGGAAAATCGAAGAGGGCTTCTCTCCCCATCCACGTATGAAAATAACACTGCTAGAGTACCGGACATGGTGTTAACGGATAGGCGCATAACGGTGTCAGATGTGATCTCCACACTGCATAGTAGTCATGCTGAGGTCCTTGCAAAATAATTCTGTGGTGGTTGTCTCAAAGTCAATTGCGACTATGTCGGAAAATATATGTAGATATGTAGTTCATGATGACATATTTTTCTTTTGGCAATAATTTTCTCAGTGAAAAAAAAGACGGAACATTCCTTTTTTAACAAAGTTACGAGAAACAATTGCAAAAAGGAAATCCATTGAAAACGAATAACAGGGAAATAAAAATATGTAATGCTGCATCTAGATAATGAAGGCTTAATCATAAATCCTTCACAATCAGTAATAGCTCTACAAAACAAAAGCCCGGCCAAATTTAACACATCCATCAAAAATTGATTTAACGATGGAAAAATATGAGGAAAACTCTATATTTTTTTCTAAATGTATATTCAATGAAAACTACAGCATAGCAAATAACTATCTTTAATATATATAACGATTTCAATTAAATTTAATTTAATTTCCTAATATATCTTATAATTTGACTCTATTACAGGAAGGAGATCACTTTTTATTCCTGATACCATTACAATTTAGCTTTTAATTTATGTAATCACACTCTCTTGAAATCTACCGAATCAGTCGTTCACACACTTCAAAGTAGTAGGGATAATCCCTACTAGACTTTCTGTCTTCAGCTAAAATATCTAAAGATTCCTCCATCTAATACACGCGATCTGAAGCAATTCTTGAGTATAAATTTCGAGCGGAGAAGATTTCACCTTTTTTTTCTTCTACTTTAACCACGATGACGAAATCATGCATCTGGCTGCCCAAATTAGAATTAAGTAACCCACGGAATCGACGGGACTTAATTGAGCTGCGTTCATCGCTATCACGGTGTAATTGCCTCTCTCTCGTGTTAAATTAATTAATGTGCAGTTAATTTCAAGATTTTCAAATTTCTTCATTGTGCTCAAACAAATGAAACATTTTTTAAATGAACAATAATTATTGTTCATAGCGTTATACATTATTTTTATAATTAAAGTTAAGAAATAAAATTGGAGTAAAACTCACTCATTTTTAAAAAATATTAATTTCGTCATTTTAGTCCAAGACTTACACTTGCTGCCAAAAACTCTAATCATTAAACATTACAATATCATAATCAATATCTATAACATTGTAATGCTTAAATGTAATATTGCATGAATATGATATGATTTATTAGGTTATATATCTATTTTTACAAATAAATATAAACCACACTACTTTTTTGTTTCCTTTAATTTGTATTATGGGCTGATATGATTTATTAGGTTATACATCTATTTTTTCAATTAAATATAGACCAGACTAATTTCTTGTTTCCTTTAATTTCTATTATGGGCTATGGGAACTTTCAAATGTCTTTTATTGAATTATTGTACAAATGCAGAGGTAAAGCAACATTTTCCATTAAATGTAAGTAGGAAATGATCAATTACAAAATATAACATGTACAAATGTTATCATTTGTAGCTAGGGGTCATACACATTTATCAGAAATGAATTAAACATTATAAAATCTGCTCGCTATATATTAAAATATTCGTTTTAAAGCATTCAAGCAAAGAAAAGTTTGTACGCTGAAATTTATTAACGGGCGAAAGATGATATCTATGCAAATGAAGTAGCTTGATAATCTAGAAGTACGAGTAAAATGGGCCATTTCCATTCGTAGAGTGACTGAAGACTTGTTTGCGATTTCTAACTGCCTTACGAATGACATAAATTATGTGATTCTTATCCTGTTTGCAGGAAAGCAGTAGGTCAGAAACGAAATGTTTTCAAATTCCAGATGAAAAATATTTCTTCACGCACATTCAACAAGTGTGTTAAACGTATCTGTGTGTTATTGTAGCAGTATCTCTCTCTAGTTTCACGCAGCAAGAAATAACGACAATTAATATAACTTATTAATATAATATAACAACTTATTATAATGTAACAACAATTATTATAACAACTTATATCTGAGAAGGCCACAAAACGTTTTTTTAAAAGAAAGTGCCTCCGTGTTTCTTTAAATATATCAATTCAGATTAGGACCTTTTATAAAACAAAAATATTAAATACTAAGAAAACACGCAACATTCAAGATCCATTGATACCTTAATTTAATAATAAGAATAAATGAAATTCACATTACAAATCAGTTACTATCACACACCAACAACAATGATTTGAAATATGTAATGATATATTGAACAATTTACAACACTACAAGAGCCAACGAAATTGTACCAATTAAGAGAATTCAAATGTTTAAATGTTAACCTAGGACGCAGTAGCCTAGTGGTCATGGCTTCAGAATCGTGACCGGCAGTTTTCGTTCAGTCACGGGTTCGATCCTTGGCAGCTAAAGACCCCCGTGTAGCCGGCGCTGATGCATGTTAAATCTGTTGGGGCTCAAAGTTCTCCTGTTGGCGGAGTGTGGGAGTTAGGAGGGGGGTGCCAGCTCAGGTGTCGGCCTGGTCACTTGACCGAGGTTCAAAATTACGAGGTCCGCCACCAATAGCCCTCGTGTTGCTTCTAGTGCAACGTTAATAAAAAAACTAAATGTTAGCATATACTGCATTTTTATATCTTGGGAGAGGCCGATGATGTTAAATGCTTCAGTAGTTTATTAAATTGGTACTAGATCAATATTCTATTAAGGTCTATTTATTTCCTGCAAACAGGACAACTGACAATTTTTTTCGCACCATATATCGTTCACATTTTGGCGCTCGATATTTATGATAAAATCAAAAGGATTGAATGCGGAAATTTTTATAACATAATTCTCTTATTTCTTTGCTTGAATATAAAGAAAATTTTCGTGAAATCAAAAAAGAGTGATGATTTTTTTTTATCTTAAATGACATCAATTTAACAACTTTAAAGTTTGTAACTAGGAATTAAGGATTGAAGTTTTAAACATTAAATAATGATGATTGATGACTACTCTAAAAAGCATCTATTTAAAAACTTTGAAAAACGTAATTTTGAATTTCTGAACTACGGTATGGTCTTAAAATTTTTTCAACGAAGTCATATTAAACATTTTTATAAGCAATCTTCATGGAAATTTCTTTTAGTACAAAAAATTGTCTACGGTTTGAAAGTTTTGATAAATGCGAGTGAGAGCAATTTTGTGTTAAATCAATCCATCATTCTTCTTCTAAAGACGCAAACTCTGTCATTTTATTTCTTCCCCAAACTTCACATCAAGTTTTTATGTGTCAATATATTTCAGATCGATTTTTTTTCTCCTAGGAAAAAAAGTTGGTAAAGTCAAATCACATTAAATCTTAATGTGTTTATCCAATAAATGGCAGCTATTTTGGTTGAGCTATTTGCGTTGAGAGGAACCAATACCTAAAAGACCGAACTATCAAAAACAAGTTATTTTAATTGTATGAAAATTTAAATACATAAAGAAATATATTTTATGTTTGAAAAAGTTCTAGCTGGTTTTTTGTGTGAACATTAATGCTTTATTTAAAGTATGCGGTAAAAAACATATCACTCAAAGTATTGCCCATCACTGGCCACTACTTTCTCCGTCTTTCTTACAGCATTTGAAGAACATGTCGAAAAAACGACACATCTAAAAAGACTATCCAACAATTGACCCATTTCTCGGTATCTTTATAAGAATGGAAACTCTGCTCATCCAGGCTATGCGCTATCGAACGGAATGAGTGATAATCGGAAGGGTCAATCTCTTGTGAATACCGAGGGTGGGGCAGGACTTCCCATTTAAGCGTTTCCTTATGGGATTTTACCAGTTTTGCAATATGTGGCCGAGCGGTGTCATGTAACAAAATCATCTTGTTCTGTCTCTGCTCGTATAGCGGCCGTTTTTCCACTAGGGATTGCTCCCGTGGTAGCTTCATTCGGTTTGAGTAGCTCATAATAAATTCTCCCCTTCTGATCGTACCAAATGCAGAGGAGAAGTGTTCTTTGCCTCCAAGATCGAAATCATTATTTTTGAAGCATTGAAACCAGTCTCTGCATGTCATTTCCGACAGAACAGGCTCAACTTAAGTCTCAACAAAAATTCTGTGTGCTTCAGTTGCAGATTTGTTTTGATTAAAATAGTTCAATACAATTACCGGCGAATAATCTTTATTTAGCACAAAACTCGACATTTTTTTTTCGAACTGAAGCTCAAGTTTACCGACAGTACTTCCTTGTAGATACGTTACCACCTGAAATTACATTCACATAGTCCTTGTAAAACCATCTGTTAAGAAACAGCGAGAACTTATTCCAGGTCCTAATACATTATTTAGCAAGTCATTTTAAGCTATTTTAACAGTTGTCTGAATAATTTCAATGACCTTCTAGACTTTAATTTTTCTCGCCTTTTAATTTATCATAACGGTGGTATATTTAAAATGTTATTATTAATCAATATAGATTTATGGAATATTTCTAGTTGTTTTACTCAACGTATTTGATAATTCTGTGGAATAAGATGGAATAAGAATTTAGATAAAAAGTTAATTTCTTAAAAAAAATCCACAAAATAAAATTGATTGCTTATTGACTCTGTTTTTAGAAGCAAAATGAAGGTTATTCGCGACGGAACCTCGAATTTTGAACCTTAGTCAAGTGAGAAGTGCCCGAACCTTAGTCAAGCTAGCACCTTACTCTTCAAACTTCCGCAACGGAAGAACTTAGAGCCTCGATAAATTTAAAATACATAAGCTACGGTTACACGATGAGATTTGTGTTTTACCGGTTTTCATAGCATCCGAGAGAAAAAATTGTGACATTAAGAAACATTAAGAAACTAAAGCCATGCACAGAATTGTGAGAAACTCTTCTAACAAAATGACAAAAAATATTTAAAATATTAAAATTTGTAGTAATAGAAATAATTCCAACTATTCTGACATATTTCGAAAAACATTGAAATATTATATATATTTTTTATTCTTAAATACATAATTTATGTGTACTCAAATGTGTTGAAAAATATTTAAAATATTAAAATTTGTAGTAATAGTAATAATTCCAACTATTCTGACATATTTCGAAGAACATTGAAATATTATATATTTATTTTATTCTTAAATACATAGTTTATGTGTGCTCAAATGTGATAAATAAAAACGTTTTCTTCCAAATATCTAATAAAGATATAGCTCACATGGTATTATGTTTCCTTAAGTTACATCACGTTTTAGTAACTATGTAATAAATAGGCGAGATGGATGATAAAAATAATATATATATCATGAAATCTTGACATTTTAGAAAAAAATAGGCCTATTTTAGTAACAGTAACTGTAAAGAACTGTACAGAAATTCATATTAAATATTACTTCAATTTTTATTAATTTAATATTTCTTCATTTTCAGATTGGATTTTGTTTGTTTCTCTACATCCGGAGGGTATTGGCAACAGGATTCATAATTTTTAGCAATGGTCAGATGACAAGAAGAGACCTGGGACGGTAACGTACTTCTCTAACTTCCCAATCAATTAGCGTGAGGACGTAGGACTTACACAAAGAATCATGAATATGATTAGAAATCGATTCGAATTCTGTGGTTTACAAAGCCTGGGTCCTTAATATCAAAAATTAGTGACCTCTTTTCTCAGATAAGATCGAAAGTACAACATAATAATAAAAGCAATAATTTTTGTACATTTTATTACTATACATATGATAAAATTTAAACCCCTTGAAAAATATATACGTTTATAGAACTCTAAAATTTTAAGTCACAAACAGATATGTATAAAGAATAAAGTATAATAATTGAAAAATACAAAAAAGTAACTGAAATACATAAAAAGATAATTAAAATAAATTAAGAAATACTTATAGAATATAAAGAAATACTTGAAATATATTAAGAAATACTAAAATATATTAAAAAAATACTATAAATAAATGTAGAGATATTATAAATGTATGCGTAGAAATACTACAAATATATGAAAAAATATGAAATACATAAATGAATGCTTAACAGATAGGAAAGAAAATCGAAATTTGTTTTCTCTATTTCATTAGTATCTAAAATATTACAATAAGAAAAAGAAGATTTTTTATTTATTAATATAAAACAACTTCTTTAATGTATTCTTAATTTCATATTAAATTAATTAAATTTGATACTTGTGTTGTAGATCTTGATGAAACGAAGATCATTATTAAATGAAATATATATTGAAATTAACTGTTTTTTAAATGTTTTTTAATATAATAAAAAGAAAAAAAAATATTGCCTGCACTAATAAGTTTTACTAGGAAAATATTAAAATGATTAAAGTATTTTAAATTAAATTTTGATTGGTCAAAAAATTTCATAAAAAAATATTTTTAGTAAGGAGGAAAATTATATTAAGGATAAATTTAATTTATAAAAATCAACTATCTAAATTGAAGTAAAAATGAAAAATAAACAAACATGTTTTGATAAAATCGAACAAGACCTTTGACTTTCAAAGAAATTTCCATATCCAAGTGATGTAAAAGCTTTTTTTAAAAATATTGTGGAATGTCTATTTTCGTAAAAAGAAAAATGAATAGCGAAATAACTACAAAAGATGCATTTTCCGGAAAACGCTAGTCCAAATTTTATTTTTACTAAAAATTGAATTCTCTAAAAGTTTTTTTATGTCTACCAAAAGCATGTTTGTTGAATTAAAATCTGCCATATATTCGCAAATTTCGAATATGTTTAAAAATGTCAGAAAACATGTTTACAAACTAGAATGTCTAATGAAAATACTAAGATTTTTAAAAAAAATAAGTGCCGGAGATAATAAAATTTTCTAATATAATACTCTTAAAAAGGTCTTACAATAAACGGCACTATTATTTAACAGAATATACATGCTAATTATGAAATATAAATATATATTTCAAGCTGTATAAATGAAATTACTAGTATTGAAATGCAAATGTACTTATTTAAATAAAATATGTAGAGGAACTTTCATTTGTGTTTCTTTCTACAGGTAATTAAAAGTTTTTTTTTATTAAGTAATGCACAAGAGTGTTGCACCGATCTTTCGAGAAAAATCAATTATTTACATTACAAAAAATCTATCATAAAGTGCTTCAGATGAAGTAGTAAAAAAATGTATAAAATATATAAATTAAAGCTCATTTGTTTTTGTCAATATAATTCATACATACACTCCCATTATATATATATATATATAGTGTGCGTGTATGAGTCCAATTTTAAGTTTAACTTGCAAGTAAAAAATTTTAGTTTTAATTTTTTTTTTAAAATTTGCTTTTTGTTATAAATTAATAAATATTTTATAGTGTTAATTTTTTTATTAATTGTCAATTCCCAACTCAATTGATAATCTTCAACTGTTTGGAAATATCACTTGAGAAGTCTCAAGGAATATACTAAACGTCAGTATCTGTTTAATGAACTTACTGAGTGAGACATTGCAACATAAAATTTTACTCAAAGTTGCAAACATCAACTTTAAGAAGTTCTGTTAGGTTGTTGTATTCTGAAGAATTTATTATCTCCCCTTCCGCAACAACATATTCAGATCGATTAGTAACACTGTGCCATGACCAATATTTCAACTTGTCATATTCTTCATCACCGAGTTCTGGCTATTTGGACCAGAACTTAGATGAAAATCTAAGTCATTCTGGATCACGGAGCCAGAGGGAAATAAATAATTCCTAACTTCATGCTTTGACCTAAAAAATATCCCGAATTCTCCTTTCCGAAATAAACAACAATTCCAGCTAACGTGAGTATGACGGGGTATGAATTCCCTCTACACGATCCCATTCAAATGGTATGAATTTCAATAGTAATCAATCCCGTTATTCAAAAATTGCCTTTTTTACCCATTTACCTTGAGTTTAGCTTAATATATCCCGTAAATATTCAGTTCTATAAATTCCATACAAACAACCTATTACTTCCTTCATTGTTACAAATCATATACATTCCTTTTTACTTTTTAAATACTTTACTACTTTTACTTTTAAAATAATTAACTTACTTTTTAAAGTTAATATTTAACTTACTTTTTTATTAGTACTTTTTAAAATAATTAACAAATGTCACGTTTCTTGTATGCATATCCTCTTTCATTTGTTTGCTTGAATGGTACAGATGAAAGCTCCGTTTTTAAGTTAAAATTCCGAATTGATTTTCACTGCGGAAGAAAATATTTTACACACCGTAATACATTTTCAGAAAATTTAAAACATTAATTTGTGTCTGGATACGAAAAAGTTTGGATAATACAATTGACATTAGAGGTTTAATTATTGATACGTTTGCGATTTTGTGTCACAAAACCTGCGCTTAAAATAAAATAAAATTAATAAAGAACAAAAAATTAGAATAAATTAATATCTCAATATATCCCATTCCTTAATAAAATCCTGATTTAATACAAATGTTGCTTAATTACTGCAGAATACAAATATCCTCTTCGACTAAACCATTTTAATTTTATACATACCTAAGGTACAAAAATTAATATAATAAAAACTTTTATTTTTTTTCCATTTCGTGTTGGTAGATTTATTTTGCGTGTTTCAAAAATATCGATTAATATAAAAATTTCAAACCACATGATTACAAGTGCAAATTACCTTCTTATTATACGCACAGCTTGTTCATGTAAAAAAAACAGGTACATGTTTTTAATCCACTTAATTATTTTTTGTCTCAACACTTTGCAAAGGCACGATTGAAAACCGTAATTAATTAATAATCTTTTTGTTGAAGATAACATTAATTAATTAAATTTTCTTCATATTAAGATATTGGATTTTTTTCGTGTCATGTTTGCAAAGAATTTATTGTGCGTAATGACGTATTTTTTTTATACATTTATTTTATGTATATTAAATATTATTTTTCATTTTTCCTCTGCCTGTTTTTTTTAAATGTTTTCTTACGAGCAATAGTTGAAATTTTCTAGATATGCAATATTTCACGCTCAACTGAACAAAAAATTCATTTTTCACATTTAATTAAAACGATTAAAAATATTTGCTGTAATATACAGAATTTGATTTTGTGGAATGCAATTTTTATTTCGAAAACTTCAGTGAAGAAAAAGTTTGTGATGAATGGCTCAGAGAAAAAACAATTGTGGTAATGCTTGTCGCAAGAGCTTCTTCACAATTAAGAATAAGAGTATTTTATCTATAATGAATTATAACTGTTTTCTCTTCATTTTTTTGCAGTAACTGGTCATAATCTGCCATTAGAAATAAAAAAAAATCTATAATAAATAATTAAGGAAGAATGGTAACTTTTTTAAAAAAATTCCTTTTCAGAGCCCTAATTGTAAATTCATTACCTGAATGGCTGAATGGTTACAAATGTCTTTTCCATCAAATCTCTCAAATATGCCTTTAGAAGGAGAGATCAAGTGACCCACGTAAAAGGGAAGAGTTCTGAAAGTTTGAAGACAATTCATAGGAAGAGGTGCCATATGTAATCGAGCGTTATTTTGCAGGAAAGTAAGTCCTGGGTGGTCCATTAGGTACGGCAACACAACATACAGTACAATTTCGTCCATCTAACACTGCGCCACTTTGATAGTCACTACTGACCTTCAAAATAGTCTGATTATCAAAGGTTAATATGTTATGCATTATTTTATATTAAAGAAAAACGGAATAATATTGCATACATTTTTGAAATCCTTTTAAATGTTTGTCCAAAATCAATTTATTAATATATATGCTGACATAATTAAAAGAATTTTGCGAATTAACTTAAATATTTTGTGAAATGGGATATTCACAAGTTTTCCCGAAGACAAACATTTAGGGCTCCTTTCTAACTTTATATAGAAGTTTCTAACTACTTCCCAATCAAAAGAGACGTAGTAAAAATTAAGAAAACTTTAAAATTTTAGTAAATAGATAAAATCAAATTCTATAAAAACGACGATGAAATTAAGAGGAGAATAATTATGTTTCGGTAATAGGAAGGGTGCTAGTGTGATGTGCGCAGAAGTCTTCGGGAATTTTGGCGAGAATATGACTCAACGCTGTTGGAGTGACTGAATACTTGAAGGAAGTACTCGCATCGTATTCCGGTAAGCATAATCTTTGATAGATTATAGAAGTTTTTAGAAATCGAGGTTAGAGACATTAAACTGTTTGAGAGTATCCCTCTCATAAAAGAAGATAAATAAAATTATATTTTGGAAGATAATTGACAATTTTAATTATACTTTGTATGTGCTTGACAGTTGAAATTTAGGTCTTGTAAATAGAATAACATTTAAGATGACAAATAAGATATTTAATGGATATTACCAAAGTTTTCAAAATCGAATCTGCAAGAAGAAATTGACATTTATAATCTCAAAATGGTTTTAGTTGCTAATATTTACATGTTCCTTCTTTTTTATTTCCTTTATAACTGAGTCTTTATTTCTGAATGGAACTAATTAATATCTTCTTTGGAAATGTAACTTCCATATTCCTATTTTGCCACTCAGAACGATAATTTACTTTTATTTTATGGTCTTAAGTTTTTTTTAATGAGATTCCGTGTATAATTTAATACTGATATTATAAACTTTATCCTTAATATAATTAAATTTATTTTAATCAATAATCACAGTTTAGTTTGAATACAACATTCACGAAAAGATAGGGATAAGTTATACATACTTTGATAGTAAAAACATAAAAATAAACCTTAACTGAAACCAAAAAACCCTTTAAAATTTACACTAACGTATTGAAACAATTATTGTAATTTATTCCAACATAAAGTTAGCAGTACTTAATAAATATGATATCCAGTTATATTATTCAATCGATAAATTAAGATAGAACTTTAAATTTTAAAAAAAATTACAGTTGTTTCAATTTATTTTAAGTGATTATATATATATATAACTCTTGTTTCAAATGAATAACATAAACGCTTTAATTTTTTTTATATGTTCAAATGATTCCATTCAACTGATTTATCTAAATTTTACTTTTACTATATTTTTTCATTCTGAATCAATCTTCAATGGATTTTAATAAGAAAACAAATAAAAATTTCTTCCACAATTTTTGTTTTCATAAACAATCTCGATAACACAATAGCACAATATTTAAGATATTAGTAATTCTGTGTAATTAATTGTAGTGTTTTTTTAAGTAAAAAAAATTCGAAGAAATTTACAAAATGTTGTCAATTAAGTAATTGAAATTAAAATGCTTTGATATAGTTTTATTTATTTTTTGTGGAGTATAGCTCGATATACCTTGAAATATTTAAGCATTTAGCTTTCCTGATAATTATTTCACTATACAAATATAAATAGAAAATAAATGTAACTTATTTTCTCCTTTTTAAATTACTTTATTACTAAACGGTCATAATTTTATTATTTCGACCTAAAATAGACCATTTTCAAAACATATACTAGAAACAGAGTGTCTCATACAAATTTAATGCAATTTAAAAACCATTTTTTACCAAGAATCCTGCAAATATAAAACCTCCTCAAAAACATTTTAGCACTTACTCATTTAGTATTCATAAAGAGACTTTTAAATTCGAAACTGGTGTCATAAGCTCAAAGCAAACATTTAAAATTTTATAAGGGTGGTTTTTTGCTGTTGTCAGTGTGTATATGTAACACATTTACACACAAAAAGATTTATTTTTCAGATTGAAGATTTATTCTCACCGTATTTTCAGAAGACTTATTCGCACAAAGACAATCTTATTTTCAATTTTAAGCAATTAGCTAAATTTAAAGCACAAGTTGAAAACCTGTTGAAGGCAAGAACTCTAAAAATAGTCTCTGCAATAATAATAGTTGCAGACTCATCGTATTTGTAAAAAACAACCAATAGAATGCTTGGAACATAAAGATTATCAAGATATAGATAAGGAAAAGTATATATTTTTAATTTGATGATTAAGTGTAGTTACACTTTTGATACATAACAGAAAAATAAATACTAACAAAAGTATATAAATCAATTCAAGAAATAAAATTTCAATTAACAAATATAAAAATAAGATCTAAGAACAGATAAACTAAAGATGAACGTGCAGATTTAAAACGACTGACAGTCAATTTCAATGATTTTTTTTCCTTTTAAGATTAGAAATGAAATTTATTTGTGTGTTAATTAAATACACCGAAAAACTCCATTTAAATAAAGGAAGATGGTTTTTTTCCATATCGTCAAGCTCTTGTTATTCAACAAGCTATCAAAATGTTTCAAAATTTGTAAAAAAAAAAAAGATTATCATTTTAAAAACTCTCGTTTTTTTCCATTGATTCTGACTTTCCTAAGATAACAAACAAATTTAAAATACGAATTCGCATGGTTAAATTTCAAATAGATGCAATTAATTGGGATATTAGCCACAACTAGCATATATTTTATTTAATGAATAACTTCAATACTATCATTACAAAAAATTCCCTTTTTGAAGAAATTTCTTAGTAAAAAAATTGTACAAAATATTTTAAATATATGTAAGTATATTTTATTTTACAAACACAATTTTTATTTTATAAAAGCTTTGATGTAAAGTATATCTTACATAAAATAATGTGAAATGACACAACTTGCAAACAAAATAATAGAAATAATAGACACAAGTAATAAATAGAAATGGTAAAATATTTAATTTTCGTTGACGGATCAATCGAATTTGGAGCTTTTAATAAGAATTGGAATAATTTATCTCTTTTCATTTTGAAATTATGCTTTATTACATAACGATTATATCTAAACTAGTATCATCAATAATTAAATATCTTGATTCTTTACATTTTAAGATATATTTTAATTTCCATCTAATCTTTTAGCAACAATATTAAGAAACTTATTAATGTATACAATGAAATCTAAAAATACGCAGATAAAGCGAAAGATATATTTGATGTTGAAATTTCTTTCTAATGCCATACGTATGCATAGAAATGTATTGGACTTCAAACTTCTATTTAATATTCGTTCTCAATTTAAGGTCAAAGTTATAAGTCCTTAACTAAATCAATGATTATACTTTTATTTGGCGTTCTTTTTTGGCAATGGTATTTTGGAACATTTAATATAAATTTTATTCTGCAATATTAATTTGAAACTTAAAGAAGAAATGCTGTTGAATTCGCGAACTGTAAAAACCAGATAAAGCATTTAAATCAAGCTTAATCACTTTAAAAAACTTATTCGAAATTAATTGGATAAAAAACAGAGATAAAACTTTCAATTAAATACTTCAAAAGAACAGAAAAGAAAATATATGGGGATGAAAATATATATGTTTTAGATAGGTTTAGTCTTTTCATTCAGATAAAACAACCAACTTGTAGCAAATGAAAGCATATGAAAATTATTTAACAATTTCAGTTTCTATAAAAACTAGAAAGCGTCGGTTTTCAAGCAATGAACCATATTATCTCTTTTGCAGGGTAAGTCATTAAACTAATTTCATATGGTTTAGGATACGTTATTATTACACAATAGTAATTTCGTAGATTTTTACCCTATCTCATCGATCATGAAAAATAGCTTTTTCTTGCTTGCTATAATATACTTCTCGCTTTTCCAGAAGCACCATGAAAGTAGATGGCATTTCGTTGTGTATATACTATTATAAAATCGCGTTTTTCATTTACGTTTAATAATATTTTTTGTATAAAGGAATGTATATTATTACGTTTAAAAAATAAATTACGTTTATTTTAAAGAAAAAAAAAACATTTTACGTTTAGTAATATTTTTTTTGCATCGTGTTTTTATACATTTAGTTTTTTAATGTAATTTTCTATTTAAAAAATTTTCAACGGGAGTTATGGTTCATGTAACATATTTTCTATCGAATTTGTTATGACATGAAAATGTGAAGTCGTAGTGTGCATCCGGGGATATTCTAAAGAGACAGAAAAAAAATTTAATCTATTTTGAGTTTCCTTTTAGTTTTAAAAAAATAAGGACTCAAACTAAGAAATGGAATGAAAATTTCTCGTTAATGAAGACTTCGTTAAAAATATGGTTCCGCGCAGCTTCTGTCAATATGAGATAAAATGTTTAAAATGAAATTATTGAGCGTACATTCAATGTTACTGTAAAAGAAACCACCATTAAATATAAAGATGATAAAGTACAAAGCAAGAAATAATACAAGGTAGATAAATGATCAAAAGTATCCTTTTGAATAAAGTATATATGAGATTATAATGGCAAATGATTCTCATTAAAAATTTGGAAGATTTCCAAACTACATTTCAAAGAATATACTTAATGTTGCAATAAATAGTGTTCTTCGAATATAATGAATGAATTTGGAGACACATCAAGAATTTAAAAAAAAATACTAAATTACATGATTCTTTAATAAAAAATTAAACGATGAATCTATGCATTAAGCATATTTCTTTAAAAATTGTTTTTCAAAAAGATTTATCCTGCTGAATATCAAGAAATTTAACTATCTGGATAAATGATCTTCCTTACTTCTTGACCAAATAAACTTTGAGATTGCAAAAAATCAGTAAGATAGTAGCATTTATGTTTAAAAATGCCGATATCTTGAATAAAATAAGTAATTATTTTAGTTGAAATGCAACAAAGTTTCTACAATCCTTCATTTTCTGTTAAATTGCGAGTAAATACGTATTTTTAGAAATTGTATTTTTCGTAAAAATCACTTAATTTAAATTATTTAAGTATTCAATTTCAATTTCATCGTATAATTTATTCATCTTGAGGTTTTAAATTTATGTTTAGAGTAAAATTTTCTAATGATTTTATTTCCCAAGAATTTAATTTTAAATTTATATGTATAAGTTATACATATACCAAAGGGAAGTATTCAATGAAAAAGGAAGTCATAGTAAGAAAAGGTTCATTGATTTTTATTTCATTGACAAAAAGGACTATAAACTAAACAAGTTAAGAGCTCCATGCTGCAGAAAATTATTTTTTCAACATATTCTAAAATACAATAACTATAAATACATCATTAATTAATCCTAACTATAAAACAAAAAGAATATTTATAAAGTTGGCTAATTCATGCGCAATAAATTTGATACGAGACAACAATCATGTATCACAGACCTCAAAAATCTCAATCTTAGAAAAAAAGAAGTAAACAATATTTTTAAACTTTTATACTATAACATTTTTATTTTACTTTATAAATTTGGTGAACCATTCCTAACCTTTCAATTACTGAATATGATTTAATTCAACATGTTTTTATTTGTTACACAGTATAAATTTGACTCACAGAAAGCACAGACAGTGAACTATGATAACAACTTATTAACTTAATTCTAAAATTAAAAGAATGTCATACGAATTTTCTATTAACCTTTCATGTATAAAATCCAATAATTTAATTCAGTGCAACTTCTAAGGAAATGACAACTATTCCAATTCGAATTAATCCTGCTTAAAAATTCAATTTATCCTTTCACGTCCCGAAAATCTACATACCTCTTTGAAACCGACGCTCAAGATACTTCCTCAACACTCTCTCTGTGTGTGCTTTAATAATATATTGAAAGCATTAATTCTAACATTGATGTTTCAGAATTTTCCATCATTGTAGAAGATGAAGCCTCTTAGATTCCAAAGGCTTTGCAGAAATTTCTAAACTAGATTAAGGGTAATTGGAAATATATGGTGAACAGTAACATATTTCCTAATAATTGCTGAAGATTAACTGGTTTCATGGATAAATGATAATAGCATTTCCTATGAGCAAAACTAATGAAATTTGATATATATAGATTAAATTTGTATCATTTATTTGTCTGCATTGCGAATTCAGTGTATCTCTTGCGGTGTTTTCATTTAATTGTTACTGCAACTTAAGTAGATTAAATCAAACAAATTTTCGTTTTATGTTTCAAGTTTGAATATTACTCGATAGATGTTATTATTTCTGATTAGAGAATAAAACCTTATTTATTAAAACCTACATACAAAACAATTACTTTTAAAAAAGTATTATTTTAAAGTTTGAAATAATTACCTCTGATCATATTTTTGTAGATATCCTTCCAAAAAAAGACGCTATATTAGTTGAGGTGTAAACAAACAAGCAATTCACAGTATCAGGAAATAAAAATTATTAAGAAATATGAAGACAACATAAATATGTACTTTTTCGCACACAAACAAAATTGAATAAAAATTATTAATAATTAAATTGGTTTTAAAGGCAGCCAATGATTCAAGAAATTTTTGTTGAATCTTGTCTTTCAATAACAGTAAATATGATAAAAAAAAAATTGAGAGAGTTTATTACTTGATACAGTCATTTAATATGCATATAAATGGAAAATTTCAAATCATTTACTACTTTTGAAAAAAAAAATTGGAACATTCGAGACACCTTAGTCTCGATATTCATCTTGCAGATCATTATTTATCTTGTTATTCCTTTTTGATAGAATTTATCTTGTTCGGTTTTTTATACGTGAGATTTTCGAAAACTAATAGTAAAAAAATTGAACTATTTATCTTAACTTTGAGGTAAAACATGGTTGTCATTTTGTATTATAAATGAATAAGAATTTTTTTTGGTTCAAGGTGATTTTGAAATAAAATAAAATGTTCATAAACTTTGATGAATTATCCATCAACTGCATTTGAACATATATTACAATCACTTAAGCTATTCTTTTAAAATCATTAATTAATCTGAAATACCCGTAGGTCATATGACACTTCTTGATAATTAACTTGAAACATCTTTTGAGTTGTCTTTTAATGTATTTATATAAACAGTTTCTGAAGATTAATGACTTCAAAGTTATGGCATATGTAAAATTAATGAAACCTCGATGTTATTTATTTTTTTTCTAGATTTTGTGTGGTGACTTGCATTAATCGACTTTCTGTGATTGCCTTTATCACCTTGTTATGAAAATGTCTTTAAAAAGATTGATTTATTAAATAATTCTTCCAGGGGAAGCGCTGTGCAACCCAACCTGCGGTTGGTACCAGAACCATTATAATTCTATTAACTTTCTGAGAAAACTTTAAAACTATTTATCAATGTAATGTTTCATTCTTGTAACTTCTTATGAATTCAAATATGAATTTATGATGTTGTAACTGAATATCACTTAATATATTATACAATTGAAAAATGACTTTTCATTCACTGCAAACTAAAATAAAACTCTATATGCTGCTGACTCGGACGTGTTCTGAACACGCAACCATATGATTAGGAGTCAGACTCTAGATCGAAACTCGGTTCCTGACCCAATTTGAGGCATTTTAGAGCAAAAGGGTGAAGAATGTAATAGAAGATTTGGAATTCGGTGATAGATCTCCATCTGTGCTACTCAAGAAAATGCGTGATTTGAACGCGAATCACGTGACGAAACTTCTCTAAATAACATTTAAACGGGGAATGTAACGTCTTGAGCTTGTCGGTTAAATCCCGCATAACTCAAAGTTGCTAAGTAGAAATTTGAGAATATGTTGGAAAAAGATATTTGTAGGCCATCTAAGAAAAATTTTGCTAGTTCCTTACACTTGGTCCGTAAAGGAACTTCTAACTGGCAACTTACAGGGGATTACAAAGTCATACAGCATTTCAGATACGTTTTAGAAGCTCATGTTTTTACATAGTATGTGATCACAAGACTTTGATTTTTGCGTTTATACAGAACTATAAGAAAATTCTATTTATACATTTGAGATAGTTGGATTTTATATCACAGTTCACTACGGACGAAAGATAAGTACAAGGTAAGGCTAATGCCGAAGTGGATGCTTTGTCTAGGATTTGTGATGTACAGTTTTCGTCCCTGTCTGATATAATGTTATAGGAAAATATGCAGAATAATGACGAAGAATTTAGAAAGATTTTGAAAGTTAACTCAAAATTCAGTGGCAATTTGCTCAAAGTACCATTGCCGGATGGGGATAGGTCCTCATTTTCTAACTGCTTAGACGATGACGGTTTTTTGTTGTTTTCCAGTGGAATAGAGGTACTGACGAACTACATGGTTTGTCGCATCCAGGCGTATGCACTATTAAATGACTCAAGGATTCGAAGTACGTTTAGCTAAAAATGAATACAGACAAAAATATTTGGTAGGAAGCTTGAGTCGAAAGTCAGCGGTTGAAATTTCGTGAAAAAAATACTGAGATAACTTGAATCAAATTTCTGGTTTCCTATGAAAAACAGTTCGCGCATAACTATTTAGATATTATTAAGATGATTTTTTACGGAATCATAAGTACTAATTAACTGTGATAGACTGGTTTACAAGATGACCGAGTTGGAAGCGTAAATTATAGCTAGGGCTTTTGTGAATACTTAGATTTCAAGATTTGGTACGCTTCCGAGGTTAGCTTGTAATAAGAGTGAGCAATTCAAATCTAAGCTCTTTGAACCTGTTTTGTGGGTCCGGGGGGCCTTCATTTATCTTACATTGCATCTTATACTCCACAGTACAATGGGATGACGGAATGTCTTCATCGACCATTACAGCAGATTGGTTGGATGCACTTCCTCTCGTCCCTTTAAGTACCCGAAAAATTCTGCGCGCAGATCTTAACTACTCAGCCACGGAGCTGGTCTACGGATCGAGCCTTTACTTTGCAAGACAGATGTATGAAGAGATACAGATTCATCAATATCCTGACTATGTGGCGCGTTTACAACGAATCTTCGGAACCGCACTACTTTCCTTCTTCATTATGAACTTCAATGAACTACGTTCTGAAGGATTTGGAAACGTGTAGTCATGTCAACGTCCGTCGTCCTTCTTTTAAAGTCTTTCAGACTCCTTATGAGGGTTCTCTCCTAGTCGTGCGATCTTTACAAAATGATTTTATTATTCTTATTAAGGGTAAGGTACGTTCCCTTTCTATCGATCGTCTCAAGTTCATTACACAATATTTTGATCTGCCGTCAGAAAGATTGGCTGGATGCTATTTCAATCCTTTTGCTGGATTGACTGGATTAACTTCCAGTCCTCCCTGCTTTCCTTTTGATCGAATGTGATGAGCTTCTGGAGCAGGAGCAGCTAATGTATCACACGAGGTCGGGCAGGAAGTTTAATTTTCATCTCCCTTTGTGAAACTGGAGGTTGCGTCCTACGGCTGCTTGCATTAATCGCCTTAATGCGATTGCGTTTATCACTTTGCTTCGAATCCATATTTAATAAGATAAATTTATAAAGCAATTCTTCCAAGAGAAGTGTAGTACAACTCGAACTACTGTTTATCGAAATATTGTTATTATATTTACTTTTCGAAAAGAACTTTAGGAATAGTCATTATTGTTCTCTATGCCATAAAACCAGCTAATCAATCAAGAACTTTAGAAATATTTGTCAATATAATATTTTATTCCTATAATTTCTTACGGATTCGCATATGAATTTATGTGGATGCAAATGAATATATTTGAATGTATTGTATAAATGAAGAAGGAATTATCTTCTCTACGAACTAAAATAAAACTAAATATTTTTACCATCACGGTACATTTAGAGAAACATCGTTATTAATGAAACAGTTTCATCACATTAGTTATACAGGATTAAAAAAGCATTAAATGTAAATAGAAATATTATGCATGCCTTCTAAATAAAATAAATGTAAATAAAATTAAAATTTCATATCTCTTTAAAAGATATGTATGTCAAAGAAAAAAAACTATCAAGATGGATAAAAAAAAAATTAATTATCGTAGCTTTTCAGTATGTCTAATAACTTTCATCAAGGCAACAATTCATAAATTAAAAAAATACACAGAATTGAAAGACTTTTATGTATATATATAAATGACTCTCTGTAAGCTAAATCAATGATTCATTTCTCGTGTCATTTTTTCATTTTTTTCATTGCTACATCATTTCAGCTGCTGTGAAGACACAACACATGATGTGTCTTCGAATTATTCTATCTTTTTTTCTGCTGTCAACCTAAGTTTCATCTGCCAATTTGCAAGTAAAATTTGACACACCCTGGAATCCTTCGAGCTATTACTAATGCTTTTAAGACTTTCATGGTTAGAAATGATTTAATTTTACCAGCCATTTTTGTTTCTTTTAGAGACAAAGTCAATTTTTCTCGAGCACTAATAATATTGTTCGAAATGGAAAAGGAGGTTTCTTGTCAAAAGGAATTACAAAGATGTCATTAGTTCTCATTTAAGTATTAGGATCTTTTTATACTAATAGCACCTTTCTAAGAGAAAAGGAGGATCTCTTGTCAGGAAGTTAAAAGCAATATTGTCATCAATTCTTATTTATCTCTTGAGTGTGTATTTATATTTTCTTTTCGACACCTCTCTTTCATTTTGTCACTATGTTTTATTGATGTATTGGATATAAAATTTGTTATTCTTTTCTTTCTACATTTCTAATCTTTTACAATAGAGGTTCAGCAAATTACGGCAGCTGCCTGTTTTTCAATCGACTCGCGAGTTACCATTGTTTTATCAGGAAATTTATTTAAGTAAATCAACTGTCGGGCTGTTAATTAAAAAAAAACGTGTTTCAGATTTTAATGCAAGAACAAAAGATATCTCCGAATTTCAAAATTCATTTGGCTGTACGTCTGAGGAGCTTCAATCAGACATTTAATTGTTTGTAAATAATCTGCAAAATGATGATAAGCTAAAAATTGTATTCAAAGAATTGGATCAAACCCAATTATATAAATATATTTCGGAAGGTAAGTACTGTCAATTAAAATCATATGTTTAGTGATTTATATCTGTATTAGGTAGTACTTACCAATATGAAAAGACATTTTCAAATAAACCTCAATACAGATAGTTATTAACAGATGATCACTTGCAAATAACTTAAAATACAGGAAGTACTATTTCCGAACCTCAGCTTTACGAAAGACTATAAAGATTTTTTTTTTTTTTGCATTTATCGGATTAATTCAAAATGTACGTATTCCATTAATACGTTTATAAATAAATGAAAATATTTTATTCGTTTTTGTGAATGTCAGCATGAGTATATAACTGTTATGTAAAAATATCCCTCCTTGATAAAAAAAAATTAACCTAATTTTTAATGTTCTATGAGTAAAATTGTCCATCTTCGATTTTAATACCTGGCATGCCAAGTGAATATTTTATGCCTTAACCTTTCACCAACCATTGCAATCTACGGAATAGATAATTTACACATGTAAGAAGAATAGAAGCCGATATGAGTGTAAACAATGAACTGCAAAACATATTAACGAGTTTAAAGTATAAGTAAAGCTGCTGAAGTGTGTAGTTCATACAATTGTGTGTGTTATTTAAGAATTCAATTTTAAGTCGACATGAAACTATAATATTTATAAAAAAACTCTGTGAAATCAAATGTGATAAAAAGAACAAGAAAAAAGCATATTGATGATAAAACTATGTACAAATATACATGTTAATTAAACAAAGCTGATATAGATATAGGTTTGTACATAATTTTATCATCAATATGTTTTTCTGTGAATGACTACAAACGGAATAATACACATATTTACTGTATTTTATTATGTTATATTTATTCATATAATAAAACACAGGAAATATACAATTAAGATGTAAATAGTACATATATTTTAATTATGTGGTATGAAAGAGTAAGAATATGTATGCAAGATATTGTGGTTTTTTTCCCCTATAAAATAAGATAATAGTGTAATTTGATATATAAATCGTATGAAAGTGTTGTTTCTCTGCAACGGTAATCCACTGGTCATAATCGCGAGATCATAGCAGGCGTTTTTTACTCGAGTCTTCGGTTGGAAGGCCGATTTTTCTAAAGGCTCGCCGTGTAGCGGAACTGATACACATTAAATCGGTTGAGGCTCTCACATTGGCAAAGTGTGAAAATTTATAATATGAGTTGTCGTCTTCGTCACTTAATTCGAAACTCAAAATTACGAGATCCGACGCTAATGGACTACGGGCTGCATTTGAATGGGATGTTAAAAAATCATCAGCAATAAAGCGTATGAAAGAGTATTTATTTTTATGAAATTAAAATATCAATTACTTAAACAGTTTAAAATTGAAATTTTTTAAATTATAGAGCCTTTTCTTCGGCCAACCTCCATCCCCTTTCAAAAAGAAAATATTTCTCAACAATCGACCAACCGAATCTATCAAGGTATAATATGTTCTTGCTTTAGGAATTTCTATATGATACATTTAAATTTATTAAACAAAAAAAAGTAATTATTGCATTAAAAATTTTTAGGATCGATGAATTTTATTATTAAATCTTCCTTCTTACCAAAGGTGGTTTTCTAAGTTTAAATCCGGTAATTTCAGTATTTCCGACTCGTACTGGTCAGGAAGTCCAACTATTTTAGATAATGGCATGTTAAGGGCAGGAAGTGGAAGCAAATCCGTGTCAGACAATCGAGGAACAATCGAACGTTCTTACCCAACCTTAGTCGACCATCCCAGATCCTTTGCAGTAGATTGGTATTTGGGTACCGCATAATCTATCCCAAGAAAAGAATGCTAACCGATCCATAACATGCAACAGATTGCTTCAGGGGGACAATGCAGAAGAGGTTTTGATCACTGGCGATGAAAAATAGGTCCCCTATGATAATCCAAAACACCAAAGGCAGTAGCTATCTCCAAATGAATCGCCAAGAAGTACAGCTAAGACCTTTTCTGTGTTTGGTGGAGTATTCATGGAGCAGTTCATTTTGAAGTACTGAAACTTGGATTGACTGCGAATACAGACCTTTACTGTGAACAATTGGATCGTGCAAATTAATCTTTAATTGAAAATTGTCCAGAGAACGTCAACACAAAAGGAGACATTCTGCAACATGATAATGCAAGACCGCACTGCTCAAGAAGAACCATGGAAAAAATTAATAAATTGGAATGGGAAGTATTGCCGCACCCACCATACTCGCCCGATATTGCGCCATCGGATTTTCTTTTATTCCAATCATTACAACAATTTCTAAGATGCAAAAAAATTTAAAATTTGGATTATATCCAAAATACTATCTCCAGATATTTTGCTCAAAAACCAATTGATTTTTATCGATCCGGTATTGAAAATTTACTCACTAGAAGACAAAAGGTTGTTGATAACGAAGGTGGTTACATCATTGGTTAAAAATAAAAACTTGGTAAAAAATGTATTTTTTTTGAATTTAATGTAGAAAAACGACATTACTTTCCGGTCCTCCAAATAGTATAAAAATGCATTCTCAGTTCGCAGTCTGAGTCAAGATTTTAAATTGCTTTATCTCCGTTTTTAAATTTTTTGTTTTGTTTTTCTTTTATCTTGATTCTGCTTTGTAGGCATTTTTTATCGCCATTGTAGTACTTAAATCACTGGTTTTAGATTTACATTTTCAATATAGTTCAATTTCTATATTCCTACACTTAAGTAATTTCTGTTAAATTATACAAGGTAAGGCAATTAAATAACAGGACGGAAGCTGCTACAGAAGAAGTACGCATGAGCTAAACGCCACGACCGAAAGTTGTTTAGTGTGGAGCCTTCTTTTTCAAACGCAGTGCCTCTCATTTCTGTAAACAAATCCGTATAGCCACAGTCTCCGTATAGTCCGTATAGCCACAAATTTCACATGAAAATGAAACTTATAATTTATTGAAAGAAGTGTTTGGCAAAGACTGTTTATCGTGTGTACGAGTTTTTGGATGGTTTAAACGTTTCTAAGATAGCTGGGAAGACGTTGAAGATAATTCAAGGCCCGGGTCACCCTTCCACGTCAAAAAACGTGTGGCAATATTGAAAACATCGGTAACCTGGTTCGATCTGACCGTCGGGTAAGTATTCGTGTGATTGCTGAAACTGTAGGAATCAACAAAGAATCCGTACCGCAAATGTTTCCACCAAGACAATGCACCGGTTCATTCCACATTGCCTGTCAAGAGGTTTCTAGCTAAGTACAGCATCACAGTGTTAAACCATCCACCTTATTCGCCGGATTTTTAACCATGCGACTTCTGTCTGTTTCATAAGGTGAAATCTTCATTAAAAGAACAAGATTTGAATCCGTTAAAGCTGTGTAAGAGAAACGCCACGTGTCCTGAAGAAGTTGACAGAATATGACTTCCAGCATTTTTTCGAACAATGGAAGATTCACATGGAGCGTTGCAGGGATAAAGGAGGGGTTTAAATAAATATGTAGGAATACAAAATAAAATGTTTTACAATTTTAATTGCCCCACCTCCTATATATGTTTCTTATACTTTAATGGTTTCATACGAGTATTATACTTATACAGCAACTTAAATTACTTTATTTCGTTTCTTGATTTTTTTTTCTTTAATTTTCAATTTAATCTCTTTATTTGAACTTTATTGCCTTCTTTTATTGAATTATACTATGTATGTTTCAATATGTTATTATTTTAACTTAATAAATGTAGTATTTCTTTACTAGTTCTAATCTGACATTTTAAATTTGGTTAATTTATTTTGTTACAACTTTGTAACTGGTTGTTTGTTTTTCACATATTTATTTAGTAATTCTATTCAAATTTGTTAATTATTTTTTTAATTTATATACTTACACACACATACAAACAAGCACACACACACACACACACACACACACACATATATATATAAATGTGT
>BMAW01061781.1:360647-371091 GCA_019974015.1 Nephila pilipes
GTGTGTGTGCGTGCGTGTGTGTGTGTGTGTGTGTTGAATTACTATGAAATTTACAGGACAATTACAAAGAGAATTGATCATATCTATTTTTCTGACAAATAAAAAGCTGCCAGAGCAGTGCGAGGTTTATTGGCGAAATCAAAAAGTGAGACAATGTTCACGTTCCATAAAAACTGTGATCAATTTGATTCAATTTTAAAACGCCTGTAAACGCATGTGAAAAACCATGATCCGAACTGCCATCTGTTTCTGTTGAAGTTGTTGGGAAGTGCATTATACGATTACTGCTTGTCCATTGCATACTGCAAGATGTGTTGTCCGCTAACCCACAACCCACATGCTTCTGCGTCCTGATTTTCAGATGTCTCTTTATCGACAGCAGCACTTCTGGATGTCGCAATTTGGAGACGAGTAACAGCAAGTCCACTTTGTGAACACTTTCTTCATCATCTGCGTGTTCATCATATCTGATGAAGATGCAGGTGGCCGCTGCCAATATTATGGAAGGATAATACACATTTCTCTTCAAATAGGAACGTTATGTTCCACATGTGTTCGTCGAGTGGTAAGCAGCACTTTGGTGATAAAGTCATCTTTTGTAACTTTGAAGCTTCGGGGCAATCCTGATCCCCAAACCCAATCCTACATATTTCTAATTCTAGGATTATCAGAGATCTAAGGAGTACACATCAAATTCACGATTTGTCAGAATTGAAAGAAGTAATTAAAACGAGAAGTTATACAGAATCCTCCAGCAATATTTCATACGCCAATGTTTTCAGCAATTTCCCGCATATAATGCGTTATCGTCTGTATAGATGGGCACATTCAAAACTTGTAATTTCAATGAAAGTTACTTTTCCCTTTCATATCTTGTGTTGTCATTGGTCCTTTATAATGCTATTCTCAGCAAAGATTTTAAACCACCAATTTTTGTCATATACGTGTATAGTTCCAACACTATCTATGGTTTTTGAACATGCTGAACAATTTGTGCACGACAAAAGTATGTGTTGCGCATCAAAAATTTCGAACTTTTCCACTGTAACAGTAACTATGAGAGGTCTATTGTTCAAAATCATCACAATCTCAAAAACATACCTTCAAACAACAATATCTGAAATTTCATTTCTACTGGCTGCGCGGATACACCTCAAAGTGTACATATATCGAGGAAGTTTTTGTATGACCACCCTGTATACAAGACGATAAGTGACTCAAGTACATAAGACAGTAAAGTCAAATTAATTTGCCATTGCCAATATGCTAATGAAATATTTTCGAAATTGCATTTTATTTATTTTTCATTATTTTATGATATAATTAGACACTATTATAGGCAAAAGAATTCCAATTTTTTTAAAACCCTAATTCATCATTTTTATTTAGGATTGCAGAAAATACCACTAAATTAATTTTTTATTATCAAATAGTCAAACTTCCTTGAAATGCCGTCATTTTAAATAAAGGGGAAATTTTTCTAAAAAGGGTTAGAATTTCATTATTATAATATATGACTCGTTAAAGAAGAAAAAGAAATTACAGGTCTTAAAATGAGAATACCGTCTCCTCACAGGTTTTAAGCCTTTTACAGAATGATGCAAAATTAACGTGATAATATAGATAGAATATTAAACATAAATTTCACATCTTCATGTAAATAATCCTATTTTAATCTGGAATTTTCGTTCTTTCATCAAATATGAATTCTAAAATGCCTTCTGACTCAACCAGTACATTATAAATATTTGTATTCGTATATTTTCGTCATCATGGAACCATATTTTTGAAACGTTTATTAATACATATTATTTATTAAATATTTCTTTTTATACTATACTGACTTCGCAATACTACAATTGTCTTTTTTCTTAAAGTATCTGAAAAAAATATTTCTGGTTAAACAGGGGAATCTAAGAGGCCATTTTTTATATCACAAGTAGTCCTATTCTTTTGAATTTAAATAATGAGCTATTGAATTTTGAAACAATGTCTAAAATAAATAAAATCATCCGATAAAAGAAATGTCAATAGTATAAAAAAAAGAGCTCTTGTACATTCTCATGCATCTAAAAATAGCCAGGTAAAAGAATTCTAGAATTCTAATTGTAAATTAAAACATTACGTACAGAACACGCACTCACAAATCTTCCGACAAAAGAATGTCTTTCTATTTATTGAATGCATGTACATTAATTAAAAATGAGATTCAAAGATTTTTGTTGTTGAGGGAAATAGTAACAAAAACTATTATATTACAGTCAAAAGAAACGAGATATAAATTAAAAATGTAATTACATTTTCCTTTTTTTAAAAATATATAGTTAAACAAAATGCTTACTTAGATTCTTGACAAAAAGAATTAAATTTATTGTAATAAGATTCTTTTCTCCAGAAGAAACATCTACACTAAAAATTGCCCTGAAAAATTACCAAGGATATTTGAGCATTTTTCTAAATAACATACTGTAAGACTATATATATTTTAATTAATGAAATACATGATCTCACGAATTTATATAAATAATTTATAAGCATTGCTAAAAGAGCTGTTTTGAAGAGAGAAGCTTATGTACTGTTTTACAGTTAAAATAAAATGTATTCTAAATCTGATGATTTTTTTTTCTCCTCTATAACGATTTTATTTGAACAAACAATTTTTTTTTCTATTTAACCATTACGATATAAGTTTTTTTTTTTTTGACAAACCTATAGATAGTTTTATGATCCATTTCTTGTCCAGCCGACTTTGCCGTTATTGATAAAAAAAAATTGTTATTTTCGCGTAGTTTCTTATAGGGTCATGTAGCAATTTTTTTCGTGTAGTTTTTCTGAAACCGATAGGAAACATTTTTCAAATCTGTTTTTAAAAAAGTCTTGTAATACGTTCTTTCTTTTTTTCATATAGAACATAGTGTGTTGAAATAAATATATATATTTTAATGGTAAACTTTTGTCTGATCCATTTCTTGGCAATACATGTCAAAAAACTGACATGAAATAGATAATCGGATCTGGGAGGAATATTTATTCCAGTAAAAATGTTTATGCAAGAATGATTTATTACATAATTAGAATAATTTATGTAGAGCTAAACTGAAGTTAAGTTTTTAATTATTTTCAATAACTTTTAGCATTTATTTTTACGCAAATAAAATTTATTTTGTTTTTAAAGAAACGTAATAACTTTTTAAAAGTCATTTAATATTATTTCCATTTTTTTTTCAAAGCCATTTCTGTTTTTAAATGGATTTTATTTAAGGATTTCCCCCAGATTCAAGTAAAATAACCACTTTTTCCCAAAATCCCAGAATGCACTAAAATCTGAAAATTGAAAAAACCTGTTTCAGACCAGGTAATTTATTTTTTCATTATTTCGTACGGTATCCTCCTGGGGAATCAAGTCTTGAATCTAACATTTAGCTGAAGTGTTTTCGATTATGTTTCTGCTAACTTTAAGTACTGGAAAATCACAACTGTTTAAAGCAAATGGAAGCTTTTAATAGAAGTAAATGTACATATATCCTTGTCCTCTTCATTATGTATTAAGAGTATCCTTTATGCCTGCAACAAAAAGTTGAAATAGTCTTTGTATATATATTTCCAAACAATACGTAATTTAAACATTTAATTTAAGAACTATTGTCAAGCATCGATTTGAATTAAACAATATTGACTAATTTTTATGGTTTCTAGTTTCTCAAAAGTCAACAGAGAAATGTTATTTCGTCCACAATTTCTTATTTTTAAGAGTGAAACATATATATTCTGAATTTAAGTTTTATTGTTCATTCTGATACACTAATCGTTACTAACAGTTGAACTCTGAAAGAAGGTTCATAAATACAAACCAAGAGATTGTTTCGTCTCTGTTGGATATGCAAATTTTAAAGTATCAGCCGTGTCAGTGCCAATAATGTCAGCAGACACATGATTCCCCATGCCAATAAAACCTACTTAAGACGTTCTCCTTTGGAGTCCGCAATAGCTTTGAAGTTTGGAATGACTTTGAGGGGGGAATAACAACCATTTGAATAATTGGATGCATTTGAGAAGATAGCATCGTAAGATTATGTGAAAGAGGATGTCCGTTCTGTTGGATTGCTCGTCATACCGGTGGAACAGTTTCCCACTATTGGCTGAATTATGTACAATAAAGTGATGGCTCACGACATATAGGTTCTGGAAGAGGTACACGGATTACAAAAAGGGAAGATCGAAGATTCGTCCAGCAAACACAAAGCACACTGCCACGATTCCGGACATTATAAGAATAATGATGCTCTCTCAGCATCATTCTGTAAGTGCCAGTACCATTCGAAAATGGCTGCTCCTGATACCGCAACAACACCGTCAGAGACTGTAATGGTACAACGAAAGAACTGCATGGAGAAATGTGGAATGGCAGCAGGTCATCTTTAGCGTTGAATCTTTTATCTTGGTAAAGATAAAAACCGCACCCGTGTGTTGTAAGAATGCGGCCAGCGCCTATATGGACGATTTGTTGTCCTTCCTCCACGTCCACACAAAAGTACGATTTTGCGGTACGATTTCGCTCGGTCCCCAATCACAGCTAATCTTCATCAAAGTCTCTTTGATGGACCAAAGGTACCTTAGTGAAGTCTCTTGACCGATGGACATTCCTTTTTTAATAACACGCCTATCCGAGTCCTCTATTTCAACAAGAAAACTCTTGTGTTGATACCACTTCCATTTCAAGAGCTTGCCTCGTAACCATAGACATTATGCCGTGACCAGCAGCATCTCCAAACCTATCTCCCCTAGAAAATTTATAGGATGCTATAGTATGTCATTCTGTTAAGACTTCACCGCCACCACAAAAGTTTCAAGATCTGCATGCCAAAATTCAATCTGCATGGGATGAGTTAACACAAGACACCTTTAAAAGCGTCTACGACTCCATGCCACGATGTGTACATTAGAAATAATGGCGTCCTATTATCTATTGAGAGTTATAATGATTTTTCATTTTGACCAAGAAATTTTATCTTACTCACGCTCAGTTTGGAATCATTTCTCTTTATTGGAATTAAATTCTAATTTATTTTCAAATATCATTACAAATCGACTATTCCTTCTAGATATAACTTTTTTTTGACGACGAGTGTATTAACTGATCAGCGTCTATCTACATATATTTTACAACACAAAAGAGCTATTTGCAATGACCCCTTAATCACAGTTTCTTCCATAATACTATTAGTTTCGCGTAAAATATTAACATTTTATATTTAGTTCGTTTTTGTGTCCTAAATAATATGTATATTTAGAAACAAATCGAGGCAGTTTTTCGCCAAGAATATTAAATAAACTATTATGAAGTATTTGTGACAAACGATATGGTAATTATAATTTAAAAGAATTTTTAGAAATTTTTACTGAAACCAATTATACAAATAATGCGACTAGTATTTGCTTATTTTTTTGCCATTTTGACTGTGATAATTATCTATAAATAGGTAAAGGTCCACGTGATATTTCATATAATCATCCTTAACCAGTAACAATGATAATTTTATCAATAATACAAAAGCTAAAGAAAAAAAAATGACAAATACTTCACATTGAGACCCTTAATTGATAAAGGAAATAAAATGTATCGCAAGTTGGTCTTTGTCAAAAAAAAAAACTTGTCAATAGTTGAAATGATGATCGACATTTTTGGAGCAATTTGTCAGATCATATACGTCTTTGGGTATAAGTTTTCGTCAATATTTGGTAAAAATGGATATTGTTCTTCTTTCTCACTTTCTTCTGGGAAAGAAAATAACCAGTAAACAGAGACTTTAGGACACGGAGTAGTTTTGCAGATGTTATAGGTAGTGGAAGCTATTGTGTACATTTTTACAATTTTTTTAGTAGCAATGCCTTGTTTTACAAATTGAAAGAAATGAGTTTTAGAGCTTCAGGCGCAATTACTGAAAATAGGATGATTCAATATATAGTTAAATCAACAAAAGATTTGAAAAAAAAATGCCTCATAGATCATACACAATTTTTGGTTGGATACCAAGTATGAAATGTTGCTCGTTAGGTGGAATAACATCATGTAGATTTGAATGGCCATAAATGTTGAGCAGAGAAGAGTCACTAATTACAATTGGACGATGGAATGGAAAAAGTGCGTATGTTATTTCTTCAACTTATACTGATTCATAACCTTAATCAAAGTATGGAGAGAATTTATCACCATGCCTTGCTTTGTGGAAAAATTGTAATCATTTGTCAGGTTTATTGACATAGGCGTTTTAAATTCTTTCCTGTTGTATAGAAGAATCAATAAAAAGAAATCAAAAACATTTTGAAAAATTTTAGAAATTGCAGTGACCTACCTCAAGCTTGGACGTGGGTGGCGCATTTTAAATGGCAATCCATTTAGTTTTCAAACCATTTCTATAGTGACAAATGGTGTAAGACTAGACTAAAAGGAAAATGTACTAGAAAAACCTTCTAATGAGACGAAATGAAAGTAAATATTTTTGAAAAATTACCCTTTAGCTTGTTACAAAATATATTATTCTTTGTAAGACCATTATTTAACAAGCATCATCGTACAGAATAATTATTTTATTAAATAAACTTTTTTTTAAAAAAAAAATTTACTATTTGCTTACTCACCCAACAATCTATTTCAGATCACCCTTTTGCAAAAATCAAAATGTGAAAACAATCACGATGACATATTTTTCATTTGATTCTAACCAATATACTTGAAAAAGCCATTCTTTCATAAAATTTCAATAAAAAAATAATTTAAGCATTAATAAGTTAAAGTATGTATATACCTAAATATTTTTTTACACCGTAGATACGTTCCTTAGAAAACCGTGCAAATAAATTCGAGTAAAAAATACATGTGACACATGGTAAATTTAGGGATGTATTCTACAACTTTAAAAAATCGTGTAAAATGAAAAAACTCTAAATATTTTTCTAAAAAATCGTGCAAAAAATTAATAATGGAATCCATATTACATATTGATAAAACGAAAAAAAATTCATTTTTATTACAAAATTTTTTTAATTAGTGCACAGTGAAAATTCAATCTATAGGCACATACAATATAAATAAAACTTCAAATTGAAATTAGGAATAAAACTATTAACAAATATTCATCAATACAAGATAACAAACGCGCACGTTTATTACGAACTGGATGAAAAATGTTCTCGTCAGTAAATGGTTCAAATATGTCTAGCACAACTTTCGTCTTTGGCATCAAATCGAAATTAACTGTCTGTTTCATTAACGGTCTCCATTGAGCTCTTTTGAGCTGTTTCACAAAGTCCAGCTAGTTTAGCAGCAGTTTTTTTTTTTTTTTTTTTTGGGGTTCCTCCTATTTTGTTTATATATAATTGTTGATATCCTGCTACACAAAACTTAAGACCACGTTAAAATTTTAATGCATTCTCTGTGCCAGGATCATGGGTAAGAAAATTTTCCATACTTGTAGCAAATTTCAAGCCGTCGCGAATTAAATTTGCCTTTAGTAGCTGAACTTCATCTTCCACATCGTCACTATCGACTTCTTTATGACATAAACTGTCCTAAATTCGATCAAATCATCCTCATTCAAAGGGCTTTTTAGCATTAATTCTTTCATGCCAGCTGTTTGCATGTTGTTCAAACCTTCGCCACCAATTGCATTTGATAGATTTATAATTTCAGAACATATAGCTGATTTTTGTACTGCGAAACTTCCACCTTTGACTAATGTTGGCAAAATATTTTTTCAACCCGCATTTAAGGTCGATTGGCTTAACTGTATGATGATCAAAGAAGTGGTGTTTAATGCAATCCATAATCGTAAATTTTCTCCATGCTTCCAAAAGAGTTAAATTTCTTTCTTCCACAGAGTCTAAAATACATTTAAACGTTTGCGTTATGTAGTACATTTTAAATACTGCTATAATAACCTGATAGAGAGACTGGGTCAAAGACGTGATATTAGGCGGTAAAAACAGCATTTGAAATTTTGAATTTTTTTTTATTTTTATTTTGTTAGAACAAACAAATTCGTGTAAAAAAGTATATTGGTGAACCGTGTTATTTCCAAATCGTGTAAAAAGACCATGTGAAAAAGAGTTGGATATATATATATATATATATATACTCATAGACAAAAAAATTAGAGCACCAAGAAATAATTGCGGGATCATAACGAAACTTGGCATGAAAATACACGTTGGAGAGATATGCAAATGATTAGAAATTCAGCGTGATTGCGCTTTACATATAGACGGTAGAGGGTGTTTAACGTCGTTCTCCGTGGAGCATAAAACAGGTAACCAAAGCTTGTTTGAGTTTGCTGAATCCCTTACAAAGGAAGAGCTGTGGTAGACATGTCATTACGCCGTTTTCGAAGACAATATGAGCAGCTGTCGCAGTTTGAGAGGGGGAGAATCATCGGCATGATGGAAGTTGGGTGGTCAGCTGGGCGAGTAGCTCGTCAATTAGGCCGCTCTGATTGTGTTGTGAGGAGATGTTGGGACCAGTGGATCCGAGAGATGTCATTTACACGAAGACCAGGCTCAGGACGCCCTCAACAGACCAGTCGTCGAGAAAACCGCCACATTGTAAGAAATGCCCGTGTACGACCAACTGCTTTATCGGCCGCCATCCAAGCAGATCTCAAAAGAATGCTCGCTGGGGAGAAATTTTCATCGAATGAAGAGGTGATCGCCGAAACTGAGGCCTATTTTGAAGCAAAGGACAAATCGTACTACAAAAATGGTATTGAAAAGTTGGAGGGTCGCTATAATCAGTGTATCACCCTTGAAGGGTATTATGTTGAATAAAAAAAAACTAATTTTGCCAAAAAAATGTGTTTTACTATGGTAGGCCGGGGACTATAATATATATATATATATATATATATATAGTCCTACCAATAATTGACTGGCCAATTTTCACTTAAATTTTTATGAAATGCAACAAATTTATAATGATTCTTACCTTCTTTATCATTATATAGGTTTTTTAATTATTTTGGGTGAAACTAAAGAATTTAAACCAAATGTATCATTTTATTCTGATTACCTCAAATTATAAAAAACTATTTTTAATTCTAATACAGTAGAATTTTTTGATCTTGATTTGCCAATTATTGATAATAGACTATTTCTTAATATATATTATAAAAGAGAGGGATTCGAAGTCCGTGTTGTTAAAATTCCTTTTTGGAACAGCCATTTACTCATGTTTATTTATAGGAAGATTTTATTAAACTTTTTATTACGTAATGAAAAACTAACTACACCTAAAATAGGCAAGTTTAATAACATTAAAAAATTCTACAGCAATTGTTTAGATCATGATTATCCCATAAATGTTTTAAATACTTATATATATCACAAATATATTAAACATCTTTGCCAATTTCAAATTTATTACACAACACTAAGTCTACAAAGTCGGCTTGTTAGTGGTCTAGCAGTGAAGTATTTATTTATTTACTTTTATACAGTTTACAATTTTTACACATTCACTGGACCATTCTAATCCTTTACCAAACAGCTAATTCTCAACCAACAGTATGCATCATTTTACACTTTATTACCAACCAACATTAATGAAACAACAGTTTAAATCTTTCCTGAATTTATATAGTGATTACGTGTTTTTTTTTTTTTTTTTTGAAGTATCGAGTATCTGATATCCATCTTGAAACATTTCATTTGTTTCATAATTATTCTACCTTTCTACTCACATACTTGAATCTTCATTTCTTTGAATTTTTGTAAGTAATTTTTGCATTTTGATTCGTTGATAATTCTTAGAATTACAAATTTTATTTTAGTAATTTTTGTCCCTGAAATCTTTTTCTTTCCTTATCATTGAACTCTTTTGAACTTTGGATTTCCCAATTGAGCCGACCAAGTTGCAAAGGGGGAAGTTTGGTACTATGAAACTAGTTTAACCCCATTTATTCGATCATCAGCCCGAAATTGCTTTTGACTTGCTGGGTTCCATTTTTTCATTAATTTTTTTAATTTGTTTATACATTTCTTTTTGGATTTTTAAATACTTTATAAATTATTTTTTCATAAATTTTCAGTATATATATATATATATATATATGTATATATATATATATATATATATATGTGTGTGTGTATGTATATATATATATGTGTGTGTATGTGTGTGTATACATATATATATGTGTGTGTGTGTGTGTGTGTGTGTGTGTTTACTAAATTGATTTTTGAATTTAATTTGCTCATTTATTTATCATGCGATTTTAATATTACTTTAATTATTTATCCTACATACGCACGCACACACACACACACGCACACGCACACACATATATATATGTATACACACACATACACACACATATATATATATACATACACACACACATATATATATATATATACATACACACATATATATACATACACACATATATATACA
>BMAW01061781.1:371491-386668 GCA_019974015.1 Nephila pilipes
CTTTGAAATTCTTTTAACTTTTGTAACAAATTAATAGACTAATCTATACACGTACATAAATTTGCTTAAAGGTTTTTAAATTCCTCTCTATAAGGAAAGAAAAGTCATATTTATAATCTTGTAAAATTCTAAGTAGCTAGTATCCACTTACTCTTTCTAATTGCTTTTTTATGTATGTAGTTTTTATTTGATAATGGAACCAATAAATATCTCCTTCCTCAACATAACTGTCGTATTTCTATTTTGTCATTCAGAGTGCAGAATTGATGCACGACTTTTTATAACGATGGTCGTTTCTGCAACAAGTGATAAATGCGTATCCTTAAGTAACCTCATTTTCGTCACGACATTTGATATCATTGTAGCTTATGATGATAAATAAGGGATGAATTGAACTCAAATCACCAATTTAAAAGATACGAGCTTAAATAAAAAACACTTGCAATATTTATAAATGATTTTTTTTCAACCGATTTCTCGAAATACTTTCTTTAAATCATTGCAAATTATCTTGCGGACGTTTCTTGTACGTGAATGTTCTCTTTTTCCCCACTGATAAAGTGTTTTAAAACCTCAGTTGGTAATGTGAGAATATGTTTTCTAGACACGCATACAGATAATTGAGCATTTATTATTTATGTTAACTTATTACAGGTAGATTTCATGATTGCTGTGAATAAGTACGATAAAAAACACTTTGGGAATGTAATTAAATAAAACATTACACATTTTAAAGTACGAGGAAAGTCCGGAACGTAAGCTTCGTTTTGCAAAAAGGAAATACTTTCTTCAACAAAAGTTCCCGCCAGTCATGACACTCATATCTTCATAGTATTTCTTGTGTTCTCGTCTCTTTCAAAGCGTTAACCTTAAAGGTCACGCTTCATGTGCAGAAACAAATGATTGTCAGGCGTTGCCGAGTCTCTGGGCTGATCGAACTTCTGCCAATCGGAATCCTAAATTTCGCTCTGTGTGACACCAGCAATATGGGGCCCAGCCTCATGAAGAAAAACAATTCTAAAAATAAGAATGTATCTTATTTTGTGTTTAATTAAACGCCGAAGTGTTTTGAAAATCTCACAGTATTGAACAACAATAGCGTGTTCAAAACAAATGTTTGTCTTTCTCACGACAAACATCTTTCACGACAACTTTCTTTCTTCTTTCAAAGAATTGTCTTTCTTCACGACGCTCGGGCCCATGTTGCTGACGTCACTTAAAGGGAAATTGAGGAATCCGTTTGGCAGAATTCAATGAGCAGAATCCCTTTCACATCTCAAAACACGTTGCTCATAATCTGTTTGAGTTCATATTGAGGGGTTTTGAGTGTTTGCAATATGGGAGCTCATGTGTATTTACACGCCATCGACAGATGTTTCGATTCAAGGGTTACGTAACAAGCCCGAGTTTCGTTACCAATTATAAGTTTGCGTAAAAATGCATCTCCATGTTTCTATATAGAGTAAGCAATGTCATTGGGCTTAGGCTTGATTACTTCTGTAAGCATTTTTCGTATTGAAAGAGAGTCCAACTCACGATAATCGAAGCGGCCAGAAACAAGTTCGAACAAAACAGGTTTTAAAATTCAAGCAAATCCATCAGAAAGCGTTGTTATTGTAAAAACTAATGTTCTATTTAACATTTGCATCAACTTGCCTTATCATATCACCATTGACAACAGAAAACCACCATCTCCAAGTTTAGTTAAGCACATTTATTCCTCTTTCATTGAATTTTCTCGCTGACTTTCTTACCATACTATTGCTCATTTCACTTTCACATGAGTCTTAGTAATTTCATGATGCATTTTAGCAGGATTCATGTTTATTGCATTCAAGGAACAAACAATAGATCGAATTCATAGTCGGCAGGTTCTTCAATCTTCTTAAACATTTTTAATGATCACAACAAACGGAAAACACAATACAGAATGACCTTAATGATGTCAATAGAAAGGCAAGGGCTAAGGAAGACTCTAGCGTGCATGCTCACAGCGATGTCAGCATCGAAGTAGTGATGGGAGATCAATAGAGAAAGAGAAATGGGACTTAATTTCTGGACACGCCTAGCATAACGTTACAAATATGTCACATAAATGGAATAAAAAATTTAATATTCACTTAAAATTAGTTTTGAAAATCAATTGAAGTTGCTGAATTGACGGTTTTACGCAGGGAAATAAAAGTCACAACTTTTCATAATATCCTGATACATCCTAATGTTATTCATTAAAATGGGTATTTTTAATATTAGTATAACATTTTGTGTCAGAGAATAAATACACATGAAATGTTGTCAGTATTTTCAAGTGTATTTAGGTACCGAATGGTTCTAAGTTTCATAGGTATGAATTCAGATTTAAAAAATAACTACCCAATGCTCTGACAATTTTTTTAAATTCAATATTAATCTAACATGATCACTAAAATTAAGAAAATATAACCATTTTTAATTCGGATGCCTGATTTTTAACAAATATTTTTACAATTTTTCATATCATTGCTCTACATAAAGGGAAATGATCAAATTGTCTCATATAATCACTTATTTAATTAGACTAATGATGCATAAGACACAGGAAAATAAATTTATAAAATCCGTGTAGTCACACAAAATATTCCGTTAAATATTTAAAATTCAATGAATTCAAAAGGGCATTTAATGACTCTGTGACGGAGAAATATTCCTATTCGCCTCTTGTGCCATAGCAAAACTCAAAGTACTAACACTAAGAGTCAATAAAGCGTTCAAGAAGACGTCACACAGGTTTCATATGCTTATTGACATAATTGCTTGTATAACGACAAATATAACCGGTTCTCCCTAAATAGTGCCCTAAATATATTAACTTGATCTACCAATAACAAACTAACAGAGTCTTACCACCAGTGTAAAGTTGAGGCTGTCTCGACTTCTAACTTTCGCTATGCAGCCAATAACTTGTTACAATTCTTGGCCCCGACATTGGAACAGTTGCCAAACGCTAGAACCACTCGACCTCTTTCGTGTGCCTCAAGTTTAGTTTATATAATTCCTATCTTCCTCGTTTCATTTTATTTTTACCTGCTTGTAATTTAAACATTCACGTTTCATTTTAATTGAACAAAGGATATTTAGAAAAAGCAATCAACCTTAATTAAAAGTCCCCAAGTTTAGTAAAGGGAAAACCGCGAATAGCCCAACGTCACAACTCTAAAGAACAATCCCAAAACCAAAAAAGTAAGTAAAATTGAAAAACTTGCCATGATTATTTTGATTTAGATTGGATTGATTTTATTAACGTCGCACTAGAAGCAACATGAGGGCTATTGGTGACGATCCTCATAATTTTGAAAATCGGTCAAGTGACAAGGATGACACAAGAGCTGGCACCCCTGTCCTAATTTCGACACCACGCTAACTTTAATTATTTTGAAAATATTCCTTTTAAAAAGAACAAACGGAAACACCCAGTTTTTAATAAAAAAAAAAACATTTCTTATCACAGTTAATGTAATAACTTTTTTATCGAGAGATTTGGCAACAATTCTTTTTTTAAAAAAAAACCATTATTTTATATTAATCTTAAACTATCAAATAAGTAGTAATCCAAATATTCAAATTCCTTTGATTTACAAGATTTGATAAATTAGTTTTTTGATTTAATTTACCCAGAAATTATAGCTTCAACACTTAAATAAAAATATACCAAACTTTTTTTTGTAGAAATCCAGTTTCATTTTAAGCTTTCCGAAAGAGTAATGAAACAATTCCTACGTACTTCACAATAATTTACTAACGAGACAAAATGATGAAGTTCTCTTCTATCCTTAACTACTTTACTACAAAAGACAACGATAGAAAACCTTGAGTTTGTTAAAGAAACCTCAATAGATTTTAATGAAAAAATAGAGCCTAAATAAACTCGTAAAAACACTATTAAAGAACCATTATATTTCCTATTTTATGCGAATAAACGCTGCAAAATGGCTTTCAGAAGATTTCTCTTTCCTTTCAATACTAACTTTCCTTCCCCACAATAACAATAAGCGCAACCCGCCTGCATATGTATTTTACCCGTTCCACATGTCATGCTAAAGCACTTTATGACCAGGTGAAAAATTTTCGCTTAGCCATTCGGTTTTTTTCCCTCCATCTATATTCTAACGGAAATGGCTTAGACAAAAACGCGAGTGAGTTTCAGCTGCTTTTTCTGACTTGAAGTCTTATTTTCTTTTATCTATCAAGAGTTCTCTTCGAATTCTTTTATACGATCTTTTGTAGAACAAGAATGAAGGGCAGTATATTTTAGATTTCACAGCTGAGATAATCTTTCCATTCAAGTGGAAATCAAATAAAATAACTTAAATGAATGTATATTGCTCACAAAAATATTCTTATAAATTTACATAATTCTTTTTATTAAATACATTTATCTGTGGATGTAACAAAATGATATCCTCTACTTAATTCATTAGTCATTTGTTTCAAAATTACGAAATTCGTTGTCAAAAGTTCTCTGATAGCTTATAATTGATATTAATTCAAATCAAAATAAAAAGATACCTCATGATATTATATGTTAGTATTTACGAGTATAAATGATTATATGATAGCTAATTGCGAAAATTAATGTACATATTCTAATTGCATTAGGGAACGCAGTATTAGGGCAAAACTTAGAAAAAAATATTTTAATTAAAAATACAATGGCCACTTATATATATATATATATATATATATATATAATTATATATATATATATATGTATATATATGTGTGTGTGTCACTAGAAAAGTGAATGAATTCAATGGAACAATTTTTCAATCATATAGCGTCTTTTATGTTTAAAACGACCTTGAGGTTTTTTTCCCTTCGCTTTTACTTTTGATAGCCTTCGTTTTTCTTGAGGTGAAATTTAAGGCTCCCGTCTACCCACCATTTTGATTTCATCAGCTTAATGTTAATCCTATGGAATTTCGACTTTAATTCTCCCATCTTTATTATTTGATCTATTTGAATGCAATAAAGTGCATCTGAAAGAGCAAAAAATAATGAATGCTTCTGTGGAATTACTTTTTTCCTCCGATTTTTAAAAATATTTGAAAATATTCTTTAAAGACCAGAAAACTCAAAAACGAATAATTAAAATAAGAATAAAATTATTTTTAAAAATCTTAGGAAAAAAGTAATTCCACAGAAGCATTGATTATTTTTTGCTCTTTCAGATGCAGTTTATTGCATTCAAATAGATCAAATAATAAAAAAGTGAGAATTAAAGTCAAAATTCCATAGGATTAACATTAAGCTAACGAAATCAAAATGGCGGGTAGACGGGAGTCTTAATGCTATATTCCCGAATTTAAAATGCTATTTTTTTTAAAATTTACATTTTGTTTTAAAACTAAAGCTTTGTATGTTTTTGTGTTTCAATAACGTCGCACGAGAAGTAACACTAGGGCTATTGGCAACGGACCTCGTAATTTTGAACCTCGATCAAGTGACGACGGCGACACCTGAGCTGGAAGACCCCTCTTCTACCTTCCTCACCACGCCAAAGGGAGGATTTTGGACCCTGACAGATTTAACGTTTTTCAGCCCTGGCTACACGGCAAGTCTTTAGTGGCATCAAGGCTCGAGCCCATGACTCGACGAAAGCCATGCGCCGCGAGTCCGCGACCATCACCACTAGGTTACCGTGACCCTTATACGGTAAAAGTATCACGTACGGGTTTTAAATTTTTTTTAATTTATTAAATGTGTTATGTCTTTTATTGCAACTTTTTTTCATTAATAATTTAAGTAAGAATAATGTGTGTAATTTTTTTTTTATTTTATGTTTAAATATGAACAAATTAAATAATTTTATAACAACGTTAATTTAAATTTTAAATAAAGCGATATTATTTGAGCAATGAAGAAATATTATTTTTACTCAGAAAATATTAGTATTTTATACTTTGAGTCCCTTGTCCCTTTAAAAAGATATTATGGATCTTCCAAGTGTTAGACAACATGTATAGACAATATCCAAAGAGATAGTTAAGATTTACTTAAGATTTAATTTTTTTCTGAAAATCAAATTTTTTTTCTTTTGCTGAAACGTCAAGACGATATTAATTAAAATAAAATACTTTATATCCGAGAAAATTATTTGATGCTTATACTAACGACTTTCTTTTGTTACTATTATGTTAATGTATTTGAAATCATAAAAAATTGAAGTTTACTATTTCCCTAACAAACGAAAATTGAACTTATAGGAATCTATATTTCTCCTATTTATATCTATAACAAAATTTTGTAGTACGAGTATGCGAAATAGATGGAGTAGTATTTAAAAAGTAAAAATTCCGTAGCCATAATTTGTATTTTTATTTTCCCAAAGTTACATATGTCCTATGCGTAAGGCATTGTTTACTTTATTCCCATTTGTTATTGGTATGCTAATAATTTAAGACATTGGAGAGTCACATGGAATTATGGGTGAAACAGCGAGGAGTCTATGTACCCAACCTAGCAATTTATGACTTGGTGCTCTTTTTAAAGATAGAAGAGCACCTTAAGATACACCACTTTCGTTTTAGCTACGAAGCGAAAGCTGCCATTAAAGCCTAATGTTGACCACAACTATCGACTTCGTCGTTTTTATTAACACCACAATTAGAAGCAACACGAGGGCTATTGACGAAAGACTTCGTGATTTTGAGCCTCAGTCAAATGGCAAGAGCAACGATTGACCTAACACCCTCTCTCCTAACCATCACGTGGTGCCACGGGATGACTTGGCGCCTCAATAAATTTAACGTGTATCAGTCTTATTACATGACAAGTTTTAATGGACAACCACAATTCTACTCAGACGAGTTTGCTCGACTAGTCACGCGTTGGCACAAATGCGAGGAAAGAAATAGGTGCTATTTCAAAAAGTGATCGAAACATTCCTAGGGAAAAACCATATCGTTTCCAGGTACACCCAATTCTGTTTTTAAACGAATTTCTTTCCCACGATTTTGATTTAAGACGAATTAGGAAAAAAAAAGTATTATTCTATTACTCTCTTTTCACACGATTTATTTTAATTTAACACGTTCGACTCAGACCGTAAAAAGAAAATTTTGCTTAAATTTTATTTTTATAACTGCAACATAGGAGACGAGAAATGCAATACGATTTACATTTGTGAGAATTCCCCGAATTTTGTAATCTGATTAGGGAATTTCATTTGCATTTTGAGTTTGGTGCTCAAAGTGAAATCACCTACGATACTTGTTTTGATTTGACTGAAACGTTTCAGATATATCAAAACAAGTTAATGTAAAAAAAAAAAAAAATTCAAACAAATAGTTTCTCCTCAACTCGAAGAACGATGACAAAAAATGAGCCAAGGATTTCATCTTTATTTCCTTAATCTTATCTACATTTTGGTCACATGCCCAATCAGGGGTGTGACACACATGTTCATTAATTTTGTGAAAAAGTCAATAAATGGTAAGTTACAGTTAAAAAACCTTTCTTTTATTAATTATAACTGTAATATTTTTCGGTAGCACGGACGAATTGTGGCATAATTCAACTATAACTTTCACGAAGGAAAGCGCGATCTCTTTGGATATTAAAAGTCAAGTTTTGGATAGCTTCAAAACTAGACAAGGTGCAATGTCTGTAAGAAAGAATGTTGGTCTACATGGAACTACCCTAAGAACAATCAAGAAAAATGAAGCAGTTATAAGAAATTCGGTATGTTCTGGAACAAAAGAACTAAATCATCCTAATACACAAAAGATATTGTCGAAGACAGAAAGGAAAAAAGCTCTGGTAATGTGGATAGAAGATAAAGTGCAACGAAAAGGAAGAGTACTAATATACGGAAGAGCCATCAAACAAGCAGCATAAAGAATATATAGACAGGTTAAAGAAATGGAACCAGGCTGAGTTCTTATGGCTGGAGCCAATCTTCTATTTTTCCATAAATGCAATAAATTTTTACTCTGTTTTTTAAACGCATTCTTCGGGAATGTATCTATTCCGTTAAAACACAATCGGGTGTATAATAACGGGTAACAAACAAAAAGTTTACAGTCATTAAGGCTTTACTTTTCAATTAAGTCTCGTACTGTACTTGAGCATTTCTATAAAGACCGGATAGCGTCAATTTTAAGCAAGCTTCCTGCTTTTAGAATTTTGAAACTTTTAAAGTATTGAATGATCTAATCAAGAAATGAATTCTAAAATTCGAATCTTATCTATTTACAAACATTTCTAAGCTATGACCTGATTAATAATGTGATTTCTTAATAATTATTAATGCCTAAGTAATATGGGAAAAGTACTTTTTTGCATCTTTCATAAACATAAGCACCACGTAGACAGATGTAAACACAAAAAGCAGAAAATAATTTTTCGTATAGAAGTCTTAAATATATTTGAAGTTATGGTGAATCTGTGGTATATATTTACGGGGTATATAATATGATGAAGAATCTGGTGTATAATATAGTGAAGAGACTGTGGTATATAATTACTTCATAAATGAAATATTAACATTCTAAAATATAAATATTCCATACATTGAATGGATTACATCTAGTTTTAATTTTTTGCAATGACCTTCTAGTAATAAAGATATCAAAAGAAAGGGATACTAAGACTTTTAAAAATTGAGCCGAAAAAAAGGGAATACCATTAGGAAAAATAAAAAAAAAATCCAATCACTGACGTACATTTGTAATTTTAACCGTAAACGAAATTGCTAACAAAATACTATATTTTGAAGCAAAATTCCGACAATTGTCAAGAAATCGAAAGCCTAATACAATAGCTCTATACGGAAAATCAGAAAGAAAATTTTAAATTAATATTCAGATACAGACCTTGATTTAAAAAAAAAAGTGGAATTAAAAATTTACTTGCGTGTAGTAGTAAGAAAATGAAAAGTGTATTAAATGTGCGCAATATCGTATGTAAACATATAAAAAGTATATTTTGTCATTTAAAGTGCTAATATTTACTTCCATATATTTATTTTAAAATAATACTTCAGAAACATTTTTTTAAGAAAAAGGTTTTCTTATTTTCCTAATTTCAACAGTATCCATACATATAAATAGAAATGATTTTTAAAAAATCAATTATATTGCATTTAATATTAAAAAAATTTAATATCAATTGCACAAACTAAATAAATTTTCATCACTCTTATAATGAATAAATAATTTTTAGAATAAATAAATTCTTTTGGAAGAAAAAGAATACGCAGAGAGTTAATTTAAATCTACTTCAGCATTTTATTTTTCCATTTCAGTAAGTAAATTCATTAGTAATCAACAGTAACCAGAATGATAAAAAAAAATTATTGAAATTCGGAAGATATATCTTTTTCCCTTTCTTAAATATTTAAAAATTTAATTCTATTTTATTTTTGACTTCCGATGCACTCAAGTGGGTTGTTTTTAAAAGTTGAAAAGATAGGAATTCAATAAAAAGGAAATAACGACCTAAGTAGTGAAAAGATTTGTGATTTAAATTGAATAAAAAAAAATGTGAATTTTAGATGAAGTAAAAAAATCGCATTTATTCTATGAATTTGGAAAAAAAATTGCAAAAACAAAAGCAGTTTCCAAGTAAATATAGCTCTTTTTTTCATTTTTAAATTCCAGCTTTCTAGATATTTCGGTTATTTTTTACGCCTTAGAAAATCAAAAGAACTTTTATGCTTAAAAGAAGAGTTTTTGAAACTTATTTTTATTATTTCATATAAAAAAATTCATATTATGTTCACACTTCAGATGAGATTTTTTTAGTGTTCTTATACATGTTGAACATTTTTTTTTCTTTGAATTTCTGACGGAATAATTCTTAAAAATATTAGTTCCCCTTTCATAAATAGTTATTCAGTTTTATCAAATACTTAAGCACGTACAATGAAGTGTATTATTACAAAGCTATTTTAACAATAAGCAAATCAAATCAATTATTAAAATTACATATAAGTGAGTTCCTTCTGAAGATTGTATTTTTTTCAATAAATAGTGTTTTTAATTAACAATTTACATTTTATTTCTGCTGAAACATTTTATAAACACAAAAACAATTTTAATTTTATTGTTAAAATCACGAACATATTATAAATTATCACAGATATTTTTTGTGGTATTATTTAACTTATATAAGACAAGAGTGTTTTAATTCTATTAACAACCAATTTTTAATATTTGCAGCTATAATGTAGCAGCTAATTCAATTCTACTGAAATTAAATAGTTTACGAAATTTAACCACAAATTTATGTATGAAACTTATTAATCAATAACGAAAAGAATGGAGTTATATGTATTATACTACTACTGTATTATTATATTTATCACATTATAGTACTACTAATATTAGTGCGTATTAGATAAACTGCTGTTTGTAGAAAATGCAACACCATGAAGGAATCATCAGAATCAAATGAAATTCGCAGCAAATGTCAATTTTAGGATAGTATGCAAATTAATAAAGTTTCAGAGCCATCGCGCGTGCGCGGCGCGCGCAGCGCCCTCTGAATTGATGCTGAAAGCGTATAAATAAAGTGCTGTAGCGGGACGTTGAAAAAAGTCTATGATTATTTGTTAGTGGCAAACGTTTAGTGAGACCTGAGTATGCCGCCACGACGGAAGAATAAGAAATTCAAGCAACTTATGGAGTTTGAACGAGGGAGGATAATCGGCCTTCGAGAAGGAGGATTTTCCTATCGCGCAATAGCAGCTCGTATGCAGCGGAACAGTTCCACAGTGATGCGAGTTTGGAAACAATGGACCGACGAGCACCGAACAACTCGAAAAACAGGCACTGGACGACAGAAGGTGACGTCAGAGTGCGATGATCGACACCTGCTCCGCATGGCGGTGAATGATCGCACAGCTTCCTCCAGGCAGCTGGCAGCACGTTGGTCTACTGCTACAGGTGTACAATTGTCGGCTTCGTCAATTCGTCGTCGTCTGCTGCGCCGTGGATTGCGTGCAAGGGTGCCTTTATACAGGATTCCCCTCACGGCGAATCATCGACGGCTGCGTCGGCAGTGGGCTCTTGAGCACAGAGACAGGCGAGCTGATTGGCACCAAGTTGTCTTTTCAGATGAATCACGCTTCAATTTGTGGACCCATGATGGCCGTGTTCGTGTTAGACGTTATGCCGGTCAACGCTGCCTTCCTGAGTGTATTATTGAACGACATAGTGGTCGAACACCCGGAGTTATGGTCTGGGGTGCGATTTCGTATCATGGACGATCCAATTTGATACGAATTGAGGGTAATCTCAATAGCAACAGGTACGTCCGTGAAGTGCTACAGCCCGAAGTCGTTCCTTTCCTTCAAGGCATCCCTGGAGCTATCTTTCAGCAGGATAATGCACGCCCTCATGTTGCGCGGACTGTTCGAGACTTCTGTTCAGCACAACGCATGCAACTTCTTCCTTGGCCTGCTTATTCACCGGATATGTCGCCTATTGAGCACGTGTGGGATATGGTTGGTCGGCGTCTCGCTCGTGATCCGCGTCCTGCAGTTTCCAAAGACGAACTTTGGTTGCGCATACAAGCGATATGGAATTCTCTTCCTCAAGCAGATATTCAACATCTGTTTGACTCCATGCCACGTCGTATAGCAGCACTTATTGCAGCGCATGGTGGCTGCACCAAATACTGATTTCGGACGCTTAATTTGTTTCTTTTGTTTTGAAAATTTCATCATTTATTTGTATCAGTACAAGTCGTTTCTGCATTAAATTTCATTTGATTCTGATGATTCTTTCATGGTGTTGCATTTTCTACAAACAGCAGTATATATATGCATATATATAAATATTATTGTACGTTTGGCATAAGAATGTTTATATATATTATAAACCGATGTTGTTACATTATTATTATTCCACGGTGGAATAATAATAATGTGCAAATTATGTGAGGATTTTGTAGCAAATGCTAGCAAATCACGCGAGGATTTCGTCGACGAGTGGTGCGACACTTTTCCAAATAATATATACATTAGTAACTTTCAATAAGGGTCAGTAGTAAGGGGCACTCATTGGATCAGGTGTTTTGTTCCTTAAATAGTGGTGCCCCTTATCAGAGGTACTACTAATAAAAGTATTTTACTTTTTTCTATCAAACAGTTAGTGTAAAGAAAATCTTTAAAAGCTGAATTTTCTTGTGTAGGCCTTACTAATGTTTACCATCTTAGCAGTTAGCTGCCGAAAATTTGGATAATAATTTATCAGGTTCAGTTTGTACAAGCTCAATTAAATGCAGATAATTTAAAACATACTTATATGCTTATTTTTCATCTGGATTTTAGTCCGGGGACGAAAAATAATTGTGGAGTAATTTTGGGGAAAAAAACTCAAAACTTCTTTTTCTATAGTTTACTTTTATTTGCACCTCACAATGCGTACCCATGACCATAAACTGGAGTACGTGCTGTTGGGAAAAATAAATAAATTGTGCCATTTGGGGATGGAGGTGGAAATGAAAGTTTTGTTGTATATTCTACAGCAGGGGTCTCCAAACCTCTTAGCCCCCCCCCCCTCTCCAAGGCCATTCTGACTTCTCCACTAAATCCCAAGAACAAGACCTAACCAGCTCATCCTACCAACATAATATAGTTTCGAATTGCGCACAAATTTTCGTTTCGGATCTAGCCGGAGAGTGGTATGCTCCACACAGCTTACAATTTCAGTTGGTACTTTCGGGCAAGTTTTGAGGTCATCGCTTGCAGTGCGTTATATACTGTTACTACCAAGCTAAATATACAGCGGCGTCATTTTGGGGAGGGTAGAGAAGTTAAGTGCAGGACATGTTGTCGTGGTAGCCTAGGGCTCACGGTCGCGAATTCGCGGCGGCGTTGTTTCTTTTGAATTGTGAGTTCGAGTCCTGATGCCACTGCAAATCTACCATGTAGCATTAGCCACTTATTGTCATAAATAATAAATGTAATAATAATTGGTTTGTATGATTTACTTATATTGCAAATTTTGCAATTTAAACAAAATAAACTGTAACGAGCCGGATTGGTGGTGCTCGTGGACCGGTGTTGACTCGCGGGCCGTAGTTTGGAGACAACGTTAACGATTGTTATGGCCGCTGCTAATGCAATAATCACGTGATCGAAAAAAATGTCTTAGGGGGAAAATTTAAAAAATAGTAGGTGGAAAGGAAGTGTAATCTGGGAAAATTTTAAAATTTTCATCTGGCGATAAGGAATAAACGTATCTTTCAAACATTCATTTCTAAAATGTGACTTCCAAAGAGAGTGTAATTTGGCAACCTTATTATATAATGATATTATCATATGTATTACATATACTGATATTATGTGTATAATTCATTTCAAAAATGTGACTTTCAAAGGGAGTGTAATTTGGCAACCTTATTATATAATGATATTATCATATGTATTACATATACTGATATTATGTGTATAATATAATGATATATTTTTTTACATGTAGTATAATTACTGCATGAAAAATAGTAACATATTAATATTTAGATTTGTGGATACCTTCAATATAGTTTTCTAGATACCCCCCTCCCATATGTTTAATATTTCCTCAAATTCCCAACAACAAACGATTTCACTATACACATAATTTTGCACGCAGCTTCCCAGCGAATGTTTTAGTGCGACAAAAGTTAGTTCGTAGCCTCGTCGTAACATTGACCTTGAAAGATTAATGGCCGTATCGGGTTTTACCGGCGGGAGATCTGCAACTCCTGTGACGAATTTCGATTTCGTCACAGCGGCCAAAGAACTAATAATTTTTCTCGGGGAGGAAGATGGTCTTGGGAAAAAAAAATAATAACAAAGAAAGGTGCTTCTCCTGTTACTGATCAAGACACATGAGACGGTTTGTGAAGGTCATGTCGCGTTGTGTATCCACAAAAGAGTAGGAAACAAATAACTCGGGTTTCATTATTCTAGACCGTTATTACTAATGGATGGAGATTCCAGTTGATTAGTTGGTTATAACTAATATTTCCGTGTGTCGTAATTGTATCTATTTCTTACAATGATTTACAGAAGTTTGTTGAAAATTAAACCAGAAACAAAGATATAATGTAGGTTTATTTTTTCAAATTGTATAAAGTTGTATCCATATCTACTAAAGAAAATGGGAAATTTCAAAGAAGCAAGTAACGTATCGCAAGAGGCGCTTCTTTTCTCCGAACTACATTTTTTTAATAAAATTAATACGTTATTATTTTTATTAATGTAGCAAAAAAACATGGCATAAACATCCAATTACAATGTCACGTCAAATAAACTCAAACTAACTATTTGGAAATAGAAGCAACGGTATCATGAAAAACAGATTTAAAGCAAAGCAATTTATGAAACACAAATTTTAAATGCTACACTTTTTTCGAAATTTTTAAAAAGAAAAGTGAAACGAGGAAATAGAACAAAATATTTAATACGTAAAATCTATATGATTAAAAAATACACTTAAATATCCGACAAACAATAAAATCAAAAATACGGACATACATAAAAATATAATCATTTGAGAAATTTAAAATTGTTTTTTACAAAACAACAATATGAAAAGCAAAGAAGCTATTTAAAACATTACGTGTAGAATATAGAATTTAAAAAATAAAGAAGAAAAATCGAAGATTTTCAATTTTAAGAAGGAAAACACTAAGAGAGAATAAATAAAATGACCTCTAAAACAATTTGAATACTCCTCTTAGCAGCAACAACTTTTTTAGATCCCCAAAAATATTTAAGTCTTATATAGCTGACATGACAAAACATCTTCTTTTAGATCGCCAGATTATAACACTTGTGAAATATTTTAATCTAAAGATTTTCTCTCTCCCTTTCTCAACACAGATAATTAATTTGATATTTCATGGTCTACCTGATTTGGTCTAAAACTGCAAATGGAAGCATTTTTTACTCTATGCAGATTTCGAAGTTTCAATAGAATATTTGGATGTTCACCACTTGCAATATTGGTATACTGCATTTTGGAAAATTTATAACTGTGTAGGAAAATTAATTATGGAGATGATAAATTCATTCAAATTTCTATGATTTATTTTAGAAACATTTATGCAGAGCGTAGCATATATACATATATATTATACTATAATTTGTATACGTGACATAAACTGTACATTTAATTACCAGAATATTAATTTGTTTGTCACATA